>JAANSN010002471.1:0-23932 GCA_036850665.1 Dicranocentrus wangi | reverse complement strand
TGAGTGAGGAGTTTATGCGACTTTGTGTTATAATAATGTAGTATAATAACCTGAAAACAATGCACACATAAAAACTACTACAAAAATGCATTGCTCAATAGCCAAACATGAGCCAACGTCTCTAAAAGTTACTCACTCTTACTCTTTTGCATTATATATAGCAGTTTATGACAAATGAAGTATAATTTCTCCCAGTGGAAAGTTGGTTCAGTCCATGCGTTCTTCGCATAAACATGCCCAATTATAAATCATACTTAATAGTTAATTCAGTCTTTATCATTGACCTCATCAATACGTACGTACAGTACTTCCCCAGAAAAGGGCACAACCTTCCAAAAAAAATGTTGAAATGAGCGGAAACTCAATAATTGAGATGCGAAGGTTAAAATTAATGCAGTGCATACAAACGGAACGCTCACACCATTTTCCAACGCTGAAAAATCTGCAAAAACACAACAGCTACTACACTATACAATTCAGCCAAGCGCAAGCGGTATAGTATTGACATCAAGTTTATAATTGGCATGTCATGTCATGCAATGCAACAGGCATCTTTTATCAGAAAGAAACCCTACTTCACAACACTAGCATCAGAGAGGCTTGACATCCAACATGGTAAATTTATGAACGATTTAATTTTATTATGCTTTTCCTCGCTCTAGCGAGATGTGTGTGCTTATAAGATAAGTCTCGTATCTTTCTTTATGGTTAAATATCCTTATTGTTCAGTGCGTCCCTGGTACACTTGACTCAATAAAAGTCACAAAAAACGTCAATTTTTCATCATTCTCAGTCACTGCACTTCATAATAGATGTACATGAGGGTACGAACAGACCACTATTTTTTTACAATTTTAGACCGACAACAGCAGGGAAACATATGTGGACACGATAAAAGTACCACGGACAACGGAGAGGATAGGGATAAAGTCCCCGTGAACGTTTGAGAAATGGATGGGAAATCCAGAAAAGTTGGACGAAACTGACAAGAACAAACAAGAAGGGTCGTTTTTTGTCAGAAGACAAGAACGTCGAACGACGTCTTACGCATCTTGCTATTCTTGCTATTCTTGCTATTCTTGCTTCAAGACTAGGCCAATGTTAACCCAAGAAATGAACTCTCTTCAGCCTACTTCAAGGATGGATGCAGGGTTCGTAAAATATCTTTTTCGTATAACTGAACGTTTATTGCTTAAACAGCTGCTGCTGACAATGATTTCCCTAACTAATGTGATTCCTGCCTTTTTGCTACCTGAATAACACATGGGGAAGGAAAAAGGTTAGGACAGAAAATTTGTTGACTATCCTATTGGCTCGACTTGACATTTTGAAATTATGATGATGGTATAAGAAAATCACCTAGCATCAAATAATCACCACTTTTGTGTGTGTATCACAGATTTGTGTTCGAGTTATAAAGTGGACTACTACTTTAGCTGGTCAGAGAAAATATCCCACTCGGCACTCCTTATATTTTTTCGTTTCTTCTTGACTTCCTCCTTTCTTCTTTACTCCCCTCCAGCCCGTAATTAAATAGGATGACGGTTAAACTGATTCTTGCTCTCAAGAATTTTTTGTGTACTCTCGACAGATTTTTTTTTTGTGAAATCATCATCGGCATAAAAATGAGAAAACGGGAAAAGTTATAAACCATATATTTACTAGCATGCAATAATAACACACAGTTTTCAACAAAAATGCCATCCTGGTTGCATGGCCAAAAAGACTTTACATGCATGCAATGCTACAGGTTGGTGCGGTAATATGTGTTGGTAACCTTTTCCTGTCGTGAATGAAACAATATTTACTATTTCTACAGCAGCATCAAAAACTCTCCACTCTGGGCGACTGCATCGACTACATCGACCGTCAGCAGCATCAAAAACTCTCCATCGCATCATGTGAAAACGTTTGCATGTTTCAACCGTAGTAGGATTTATTATTTATGTGTATTTCCACATGTGTGGACGCTCACAATTACGGATCCAGACAGACTGACAAGTTGGTAGGGTCTTCTACGGTTACCACTTTTTTCCCCTTTTTGATGTGCTTTTGTGTTGTGTTACTTGTGTTATGCTCCTCACCAAAAAAAATCAAGCTTCTGCTTCTGGTTACTGTTAGATATATTTATGCTGCGATTTAAGGGGATTTGATGATGAGAATGAAAACAGATCTTGAGGCTCTCAACATTTTATTCAACCTGTGCATTCTAGACTTTAGCTACTCCGTTTGACCCGAGTCCTTTGCAATGCGACATCCGACATCACACCAATATTTTATCCTTCATCGCAGCTATACGCCATATATTTTTAGTGCACGTTAAAATTACCCCCTTTTATTCTTATCAGTCAACAAATAATAATATATACTTTTATTTGTTATCCTTTTTCTGTCGCTCATCCCTTTCCCTATGATGACATGAGCGTTGGTTGGAGTCGAGGCGAACAAAAACAGACTGACACAAGAAAAACACACGACATGCAACAATCCATAATGGATGTAGCCAACAACACAAGCAAACCAACAACTGCACGTAAGAAAAGGCCTACTTTACAATAACTAATAATAATAATGCAGCAGGTGAGCCCTCAAGGTCTAAAAATCCACAGACAACAATGAAAAGCCTGTGCACTCTTTTCTGTTCAACTCAACATACTTTGCTCCACTATCACTGCTCACATACAATTTTTTGTTTACTTGAAAACCCCTTTTCTCCCGATTTATTCTAGATACCCCTATTGTTAACCCTATTCATCAGGCAGAATCGGGATCGGACTCCGTAAAAAAAATACATATGTCATACGTCCCGAGCAAGCGTATCCTTTAATGCGTGTCAAGTTATCACTTATGATTGGTCATTGGTCACATACCGTGGTTTCCTTCCTCCGTTTTCAGGCGTTTTCCATTAAATCACAGATGAGTTGTTGTTATCCCGTTTGGTCAAATGTTTCTTCACAACTCCACACTCAAAAACCACTCGCACTATAGTGCATGCCATGAAAAATCCTAGATCAGCTCAAATTAAGTAACAACTGGCAATGTTGATTTGGAACACACACATACAATAATATATGAAAAAAGCTTGACGCTCCTGTTGCTCTTTTCTACCAACACACACTCCACAACCATCATCATCATCAGCGTGCATCCCGAGCAAAACCTGAATGTAAACTGATGAGAAGCAGTTGACTATCTCATTGTTGGAAGGGAGCAACAGTCTTAAACTTCTTACAATATTGGTAAATGGTAGGTAACTAGTTGTTGTACATACACACACGTACATTGTACATATATATATTTCTCGTGTGGTGGTGGTGGTGCATTTCAACTTGCATACGGAATACCCACGAGACTGACAGATAGATGAACGTTATAAACGATAATGGTGTTACGTAGAGGGATAAAATGCATCTTCTGCGTGTGTAAGTGTGTGTGCGGGTGTGTACACGTAGATTGTGTGTGTATATAACGTTACACATAAACAATGCTTACATCTCTGTCTGTATTCTGTGTGTATACACGTGAATATACTTTAATTTTTTTTACATGCAGTGAATTTCGCCCATTCCCACATCCCAAACCGTATCCTTTCGCATTATCGTTCATTATATTCGAGGCTTGCTCATCTACGTGGATGGGAGCAGCATAGCAGCAGCGTTAGCGAAAATGCATTGCAACAATTGTAGGAGTTTTATATTGCGTTATGTCTATGCAGTGCACATTCTCTTCGTACCAAACGTCAATAACAACCAAGATTATCTTCAATTGGGGAAGTTGAAGCCACGCCGAATTATGTAGGCATCATATGTTTTTGTCTGCTGTTCTCATGCTACAACGTAGCATAGCTATATTTTGCTGGCAATCATCATACCATCAAGCAATACCAGCATCCTGGTAATGAGGAGGCATATTTGCACGTTTTCCATTATAAACTTGGTATAATATAGCTCGTTCTGGTGAGAGAATGTTTTGTGGTTGGTTTTTTTTATAAACAAACTTGATCGCAGACCAATGTACCTTTTTACCTGTTATCCGGCTACTCCAAAAAAATATGCTCTCTCAATTACTATCCCACCAAACTATTTTTTTTAAGTTTGGGAATTACTAGCGATTATTTGCATATGTAATACGCATATCCGCATTTGCACCGTGTATTCATATTCATACATAATGCATGTGCACTACACACAGGGACAGACAGATACTACTTGAAAGCAAGGAAAAAACCAGCCCTTGCTAATGCAATGCAAGTTTTTTTCAAGAGCGTGTATGGCAGAAGAAAAAGACGGAAAAATGTGTAGTGTAGTGTAATATGATTTGATGAGTAGCTGCAGCAAATGGAAATGGAACGGTTTTTGTGTGATGTGATAATAGCAAAAATTACCTTACCTAGATCTTTACCTTAATTGTATGTACAAATCCAATACCAAACTTGTAATGTGTATAGGTGATGTAGGTAGTTTAGCGAAAAAAAATATATATGTGTCTTGAAACTCTTGAACAAAATGTCTGAGTTGCTGTGTGTGTGTTGTAATAATAATAAAAAAGTAATCGACAAAGTTCTAAAAAGGCTTTAATGTGATAGTAGAATGGTGCCTTGCTTGCAGTGAGTCAGTCAGTATCAACCTACCTTAGCAGAAAATGACTACTAAACTGTTCCGCTTTTACTCAAGCTCAGCTCAGTTAAAAAAGCTTCAGACATGTATGCAATAGTTAACATTTTTGCATTCTGAATGAATGGGATATTATGCACGCATAGTTAATTCAACAGATGTATCCAGCCAGATGTACACTGAAATGAAATATGGTTATGATGGGTCTCTCGTTTGTACTCTGAATATGAGTAAGTGTAGTTGTCGATCCTTTCTAAATTATTACCGGTCTGGGTGATTATATGCAAATACAAGTGTTTATAATCAGTATTTAATGGTGATTCAAACTGAGCAAGGTAGAAATCCTCTTTTTTTTGCTGAGGTTGTTTCGTAAGAGAGATAAGTATTGTTGACCAGCCATAGCCATTGATGAACTCTTCTTGGCGAGTATGTAGTTCCATTCCAGTCCAGCCAGACTGAACGAAAACGAGCATGACTTTTGACGCATGCATTCTCTGCTCTTCCCCCCAAATTTTACTTGCGACAGCTACTTCATTTCCTTTTTTGAATAAGGATCCTGATTTATTGAGAGTGAAGATAAAATATCTTTCTTCCTTTTCAGGAATCCTTACCAGTTACCAGTAACACTCACAAATCATTTTTTTCAATTGCATCCGAGAGGAGGAACAACTTATTAAATTGCATCCAAAGTACAAATACCTATAATCCTTCAAGCTGCGTTGCGTATATGCATGCTTCAAACTGTCAAAACAGAAGGGAAGCAGGCGTCTCCGCATATTGAGATGTGTGTATGTAAATACCAGTCGAGTTTGAAACGGTTCCAAAACACTACCTCATATCCTCACAAAGAGGGCTTGGTTTTAATCTGTCCTGTTTTTGTCTTGTTCTGCTGCAATGGAAAATGAGGTTTTACACTAGTACACACTTGCTCTACACCGTTTTGCCATAGAACTCACAGCAGCCATTGGGAGGCATACAAAGTGTGTAAGTGGCAAAATAATGGTGATGGTATTTTGATAGCCCTGCATTCTTCTTTCTGCACTCATGCCCTGGCCTGATCTTCTTTCATTTTACTCACTCTTTGGTTGGATGTGTTACATTGTGTAAGCTTACAATATATCGCGTACTTTATTACATGCATCTACTACCACACCACCAGCAGTACCACCACTTCGGAGGATCTTTTTCCTCATGCTCATTCATTCATGAACCGAGTAACACTTTTTGCCCCTCTTGTTTGTTTAACTAAATGTGCAAAAGCATTTTTACAATCACGTCAGCATTTTTTACCAGCCTTTTCCCGTGTTTTTTCCACCGATTACTCAGAGAGGAAATTCTCTCTGGGAAAAGGAATGAGGCTACAGAGTCAGAAGAAGAAGAAGTCTAGTACAGACAGAAGGGAGAGAAAAAAAGAGTACGAAAACTGCGACAAAAATCTTTTGCATAGCTTTATATGTTCTCTAACTCTAGCTTGAAGTGGCATGCCATATGTCAGTCATCAAGTAATGGGAGTAATCGTCGTAATGAAACATTTTGTTAAATTTCAGCTGAACTAAGTAAAACAAGGAATTTCACAGGATTTCCTTATCTTCACCCTCTTCCTCAGGCAAATAGGTCAAGTTTCTTGTTTTTGTGGAGATATATGCAGATAACCCAAATGGGCATTGGGACTTTGAGTTCGTATAGAAAAAAAGTGGAGATGGGTGCATCCGTCCGTCCGTACTTTGCAATCGCCTTTTTGCACTGTGCATTCTCTTCACGTTACAAAGAAAGAGAACACACACTAATATACATGGTTGGTTGGTGTACTATTACGGCACCAGAGAATGAGAATGGTGCTCATTATAGCACACGGGTGTGTGCTGCTGTGGTGCATGGTATGCGGACATGCATACCAGGCTCATCATCAACCCTTCTCATTCCATAAATTCAAATAAATGCACATTCTAATCAGCATCCTCGTCTTTCCCATTTTTCCATTCGAGAACAACGCTAAGACGCTAAATCACTGTCTGAAATAAATATGGACAGATGGATGGGCTGAAAGTTGAAAATGTAAAGTCTGAAATGAGAAAGCAGAGAGACGCAGCACAGCTATTTTCAGACAGGGTTATTAGCATGCAAACGTAGCCTTCTTGGAATGTGAAACTCGATATTTAATGCGAGGAGGAAATATCGATATTTTTAATATCTCCCCGAAAATAGGGCGAAGCTGGTGAGGCGATTTAGAATCATACATTTGAGAGTGCCAAGACCACAGGTATTTCGTTTTGCGATGGCCATTGACGAATTGATTTCCAAGCAAATAAAAGAAACGTCGCTTCCAATAACGTATAAATAACATGTAACGTGTACTCCAAGTGACTATCCTGTCAATTTTCTAAGGTAATTTGGATTGGACATCATTGGTTGCAAAAAACGAAATGTAGAAATTGGAAAACTGACATATTGAATACACAATGGAATGAGTGAATGAGTCATGTGTCTCTCTCACTTTTCCTTATGTCATCTTGACACCAAGTTTTCCCCTATACTTTCGTATGGTTAAACCGCAGAAAAAGGATTTATTGCCTGGAAGCATTCAAGAGAAACCGGCATCATTATGTTCAGCAACAATAACACTAAACAGCTCTTTTACGATCTTTTTGCGTACATATATGGAATAATAATATCTCTCAAGAGGGAGATTTTCGAGAGGGGAGTGTGTACCCAGAGACTTTTTCAGATGCAGATACAAATCATGATGATACTTTGGAAATACCTGAAGATGTACTACCTTGCAGGATATGCACCATCCTCCAAGTCGTCTCCGTAAATGTTCGTAACTATAAATATGTATATCATTTCAAGTCTATCTTTGCATGCAGAAAGAAAAACAACCCTGCATCATCATTAAAAAATCCTTTCCCTTTTCAAAAGTCATCTTTTCTTTGTGGCTCAAAGCCATATTATATATGTATTTTCGCAGCATTTACTACTGCACGTACTTCAAATCTGCCGAAATGGTTATTTGGTTATACTTCCTAAAAACAATGGGAAACTGCGTGAACTGTTATCGGTTTATACAAAATCAAATCAAGTGGACGGCTCCTCTACTCCTCTCCGAGAGGAAGGATTTGGGATTTGGAATGATAGACGTCATGCATGCTACAGACATCAACGCGCATAAAATGTGCTTCATGAGAAAATGCGAAAACTGTACAAAAAATGGGAAGAGTTGCAGTTGGTTTCAGAGTTGAAACCAAGTCACAGCAAATCATATCACTCGACTTTTGAAAAAAAAGAGTAAAATACTCTCTTGTCTTTTGGTTTTCCTTTGATATCTGCCACGCTTCGATACATCCAAGCGTAAAGAATAAGAGGAAGAAGCGCAGCAGCGTGTGTGTCTGTGTGTGTGTGGATAGCTCTGAAGCATACTAAAAATGACGACACGGGCGAATCCCAATGGAGTATTTTGATGAGTTTTTGAAGAGAAAAAAGGAAGGGGAATGACCCAGGTACAAAAAAGTAAGCAGTGAGCAAGAGGACGGCATTGTATGGTGCTGATGATGGTAGTGGCAGTGGCGATGATCATGATCGTGATCATGCTGTTTTGGTTAGCGCTACACAGCTTTAAAACTAAGCCTCACGGACGAAAGGGATGGTGACGAAACGATATATAGATATAATGTGTAAATTCTGTGTATGTGTATGACGTTATGATTCGATGATGAATCAAGTCAATATTATTCCTCGCTGATAATGCATCTTCAGTAAGATGCCAATGATAATGCAGTATATTTTTTTGGTAAATCGTTACTCAATTTTTTTCTCAGATTTAGAAATTCATGAAAAAAAAATCAGGAGTGTATCGACCAGAGTTGGAAGGAATGGGAAGGATTATAAAAGTAGGTGTGAGTGCGGAGACAAGCGAACGTGTGGAGATGAAGATGAAATATTGATAATGAATGAAACGCATAACTTGAACAACAAACTCCATATAAGTGTCGTAGCTCTAATGTATTCTTCCTCTCTCGTCAACATTCCATGTAATCATTATAGGAAGCTAACGCATGGACATAAAAAAACTAAAACAGGTAGACGGCATACGGTAGAGAGGACAAGACTAGAGCAAAAAGTTGCACCGAGTTCACTCTTCACAATCAGCTTGATATAAAACTCTATAGCATATACACGCTAAGTATTAGCTTTTCTTGATCGTAACTTGAAACGGTTTTAATGACGATAGCCTTTTGCTTGCACCACAACCCCACCACTTTTCTATACAAATTCCCTGAGCAAGTAATCTGTGCAAAACGTGAGCTGTACACTTACTGCTTACCCTGCATGATTATTATTATTATTATTATGGTTTCGATTATGAAGGAAGGAGCTGTAAAAGAAGATGAGCACGGTTGGCTATTCGCTATATGCAATTGCAACCCTTTCTAGGGACTATACCGGACTGATAGAGAGTCCGACCGACTCAACGCATTGTTACAGCAATGCTTTTTAAAAGCTGAACTAGCTTTTTCGAGTTGAGGAATCCAGACGAAAATGTCCATACGGATGAGTTTGCGAACGCTATATAGTCACACACGACAGGACCGGGAGATAAAAAAGAAAGACTGAATGGGAGATCGTCTCTCTTTTGTTGCTGTTATCGTAATCTATTCCACCCATCCATATCCATTTACTCTACTCCTTTTATCGACATTCTATCTTTCCCAGGGTGAGTGGAGTGAGTAAAGATCCTTAGCGTAATGCCTCCACGAGCAAGATTGTGATGCTTTTACATTAAGGCAATTGTAGCTGAAAGTTTTCAAAGTATTCAGACGTTCATTATAGCTACCTAGAAAGAACATATTTTAGTGACTTTTTTGCCATAATCTTAAATCTTCCCATCACCTGCATCCTGAAAATTCTCCTTCCATCCTGCACCGGCTGAGGTACAACCTTTCTAGGGAAAAGTAAAGTATTTTTCAGGTGTTTGCATAATTATGTTGTCGACCTGTAGACGTATTACGTAATACGCTTACTGTGTATGTAATTCCTTCCTGTAATATAAGACTGGATTTCCGTTGCTCGCGTTGGCAGTTTTCACAGGAAAATGCTAAACGAGTTGGTGGAAAACCAAGGTTGTGCAGGTGGAAAAAAAGTTCAACGTGAATAAAAACAATTTTCCTTTCTGTCTCCCCCTGCCACAGTTTCATGATGGTTTCATGATGGTTTCATGGAAATCCACACACATTTGAATATTTATGAGCTGCATAACCTGGCAGAAACAAAAATGATGAAAGGATTTTTCTTGTGTAGAAAAAAAGGAATTGTGTCCATTGCAAACTCGAGGACTCTGACAATGAGAACCAAAGGAAAAGCTGCTTTTGTTGGGATGTTGTGATATATGAAGTCGCAACTAGCAGTTTGTGTTGGCCACGGTCTGCAGTCAAGTCGCAATGATAATATTGTGATGAACTGATGACAGCAGGGATCATCATAATTTACCTGAAAAGAAAATGTGAAATTGCTACTTTTCTTACTGATTTTTTCCCCTTTTTGCTGCAAGCAATCCTGAATACCTTTAGTTGGTTTGTCTTCAAGCATTCAAGCATTCACCCTTTTCTAATATGGTTTTCAATTACATTGTTGTTTTGTAAAAACGGGAAAATTGTATGGAACTTGTTATGCTATCAATATTTTGCAATTTTCCATAAACCATATGCCCCTAATGAACCCCAGAGGCCATCTATCAATATTATTACGTCATTTAAATCTCAAGATTTCCTTTCGTGTCGTGATGAGATCGCTCTTCGAGGTGTATGTCTATGAGATCGCTCTTCGAGGTGTATGTCTATGAGATCGCCTTTCTCTTGAAAGACCCACGACCAAAAAAAATTAAAACAAAAGCGGGATACGCAGTGCTATGCCTTTGAACTTTATCACATGAACTAGCGATATTACATTCGGGTCGGGTGTTTTGCTTCTACGAAATCATTCTCGAAAATCATATTTTTTATCATATTTTTTACACGAATCCTATATTTCGTCCCACATGGCTTTCGCTTTGATGCATGTGCAAAGTTCACAAATTCACGATGCGCCCTATTATCTCTCCTCAAGGCAGAAATTTGAAAGGGATAATTCCATCAAAACCCGAGTCGAGTGCACATACCACACATAGTACCTCCCTGATTTACGGAATTGTGTATTGTGTAACCTGAATTGAAAATTAAAATCTATTCTCTCACTCCCGCCATTGCGTAATAGGAAAGGATATTATAGTGAAATTCCTTTTCAAATAATATCCATATTAAATTTAGCGTCATATCGGGTTTCCCATTTTCCGCAAAATATTAATCAGCATCGAGCTAGCTCCGTAAAAGGATTATGAAAAGACAGGTAATACGTATATTGGGTAATATAGGTTTTCAGCATCATTAAAATCCATCCTGCTCCCTCCTACTACCAAACTCGCTCTCTTTCTTTTCCCCCAAAGGGAAAGGAATATTACTCGCTTTGAGTCGATGCTCCATCACAACCTTTCCGTAAACAATCAATACTCCGCTGCTCTCTCGTAGAGATTACAGCCGAGATCCGAAATATTATTATGTTCTATATATAACCAGGGCATACATAGAATGGAATCAAACCGACTTTTGTGTCACTATCTCCCCGTAGTAGCTCCGTCCTGAGCTGAGCAGCTGAGGTTAATTATTAATCAGGATGAACTTTGGAATTTTATCGGATCCGTGCATCCACTAAGATTACGTGGATGTGCCTGGCTCCCATCGTGTGTAAACTAGGAATTTCCTTTGCGACAAAAACCTAGGCGTCTTGGTATATTGTTGAGTGAGTAGCGTAAAGACGTTGACGGACGATTTATGTATGCACACGAACTCTTTTCCCTCTCTCACCATCACAATCAGAGTTAGAGGAAAGTCGTGGAATAGAATTTCTTTGGTGGCTTCTCTGGACGAAAAAGTGGAGCACATTAGAGTTTTTTTTTTGGAATGCAGGTCCCAGCAAAAAATATTCAATTCACAATGGAAAAGTATGTTGTCTCTTCAACAGCTTCAATACGAGGAAGATATATATATATATAGAGAGAGAGTATGCATGCATCCATGCATACTTTCATTTTTAGTATGCCAACAAGTTTTTCCTACATAAATGTTATATCGTGATGTAACTTAACCAAGCATGATCAAGATTTTGCTAGTACTTATTCTTCTTCACAATATCCCCTTTTTACTTTTCGTATCCTGATCCATACCATTATAGGGGAAAAGGAAGGAAGAAGAATGGCAAGCTAAAAAAGGTAATATCTTTAGGAAGACGAGTTTTTTTCTTTCTGCTAAATCCCAATCCTCCTTTCGCTTCACTGCCTTGTCCTGTCTTCACCTACCGTCCTTTTTTGTGTCGTAAAATCCACCAGATTTATACTCGAGAATGCGAGTTCTCGTATTTAGCATGGATGGATGGATGGGTAAAAGATGGGTATGCTGAGATTCCCTCGGTCGCAATCACTGAGAATTTTCATGACTCTGATTGTCCACTTGGTTGAGAAGCTGCAACCAAATTTTCGTGAGCACCGTATTACATGACTGATTTCAACTCTTTGGTGATGATTATGGGAGTAGAGGAGTCTGTTCGACGTACAAAGCATTTTAACTAAGCTACCTAACTAACATTTCATGCAACAAAAATCCGTAGAAGGGCACACCAGCATTATGCATTGTGATTGAGCTTTGTGAGTTGTGCTGTAAGCCCCTTATCGATGAAGGGCGATTCTTGATTCGCAGGATTTGCTCTTCTGTGAAAAAATTCTCAGTAATATTTAACAATAGAGTGGAGGTAATTGACGATATTGGCTTAAATGGAGTTTTGCGATTTTCAGGGAAACTCAAGGAAACTCATATTGGGATCTTCAAATACTTGGGAATACGAACAATACGAGAATATCCTGCATGCAATACGTACTTGGGATTTTTCCCCTTATTCAATTTATGTTTTTCATGGAAAGTCGGGATAGGTGCGTAATAAAATTCTTGTAAACACTAATCCAAGCTGATTGTAGGAAAAATATGTCAGCAAAGACTGACATCCGGTGACTTTCACGGAAAAATAAGGGTAAGTGCCATATCCAACTTTGTGTCAGCTCCATACGGACCTCACAGCGTGACACTTTGACATTATAGTCAACCCAGACTGGAGATCGATGTAAATCGTTGATCCCCTTCTCAGTTTCCCTCTAGAAAATGATACAATGCAGAAGGAGAAAAGTTTGCTTTGGCAAACTTTATCCTATAGCTATCATCCTGAATTTGCTCTGAAAGGTTCATGAAAAACTTATTATATTTTCCCATTGAAGCTCTTCTGGAAACTCCTATTTAAATCACATAAGGGACTTACAATCTCATAGTTCAGTTCAGAGTAAAAAACATCCTCAAGATCCTGTTCCTCTAGAATATTCACAGATATATATATATATATATATATATTCGCTTGTCAACAACCATGTTTCCTGACATGTGACTTTTAGTAAAGTTTTTCTCACAGATATATATATATAGCGAAAAGAATTTTATTTTGAGAATGAAATAGGCACTCTTCGAACTGAATGAAGGAGTCAGTGACACTTCACAAAGCGGGATCATCTGAATGTTTCATTTGCAGGTCAAAGTTTGGCATGCGCCAATGTTGGCCTAAGGATATTTANTGAAGGAGTCAGTGACACTTCACAAAGCGGGATCATCTGAATGTTTCATTTGCAGGTCAAAGTTTGGCATGCGCCAATGTTGGCCTAAGGATATTTAATCAAATTAGCTTGATAAATTCGCAACTTTGAAGTAAATTAAATTCATGAGCTCAAATAGACTGACACGTGGGAAAAGCTATTTAAAAGCTCAATTAAAAGTTGAAGCTTCTCTGTTAAATTATTGACTGGAGAAAGAAACGATGTGAATAAAGAAAGAAATTGCTAAAATTCATATTAAAAAGCTCATACTGGCATTCTTCGTCTTCCCTTTGTGACAGGGAACACAAAAAGAGGCTTATTATCCTAAAGAATGTGATGTGTAAAGCTATTTAAAAGCTCAATTAAAAGTTGAAGCTCCTCTGTTAAATTATTGACTGGAGAAAGAAACGACGTGAATAAAGAAAGAAATTGCCAAAATTCATATTAAAAAGCTCATACTGGCATTCTTCGTCTTCCCTTTGTGACAGGGAACACAAAAAGAGGCTTATTATCCTAAAGAATGTGATGTGATTCTCATCACGTTGTGTCGTAAAACGTTTTGTAATTTCCCCTGAAGCAAATTTCGGTACGGGGTCTATAGCTGCGTATGCCCATGTCCCCTACAGACAGCCTACCTATGTGTATTCTCTTTGTGTAGTAGTGGATGCAAATAAAGTGTGCAAAAAAATCTCTTTTTGTACTCATGAAATGTGTTTCTTTCTGTTCCCCTTTCACCTCAAGGCCTTGCTCAGCCTTTCATCTGTAAGTGACCTTGACAGTTTGCACCCTGCATCGAAATTGTCACATGACATGAGAGCAAACCAGCAAACCTTTTAACTCCGCCGACTAAATGACACCTTTCCCACTTCCCTTTTTTCTGGGAAAATATCAAAAAAGAATATAGTTACACCATGTTACATGTTACCAATGAAGTAGCATTGCATTGCATTGTCTGGCTAGAGGCAACCTGGGTAGAGTGAAATGTCAGAGGTTTCAGTTCCACAAAGACACTCCACACCGTACTCCATTCATACTCCACCTCCGCCATATAAGCATGACTACTTTTCATTACAACTCACGAGAAAGCAACTTCGCACGTCACATGTAATTAAAGCCCTTTTACGTAAGGGTCCCCATTTTAATGAACAAATATGGGAAGTATACTCGCTACTCACTCACTAGTTTTAATTTGATGGAAGCCATTTTTTATTATTACAAGATCCAGTCATTGAATCACACGTGACGTCCTTGAAATCTTTTTGCTCACTCATCCTGTTTCTACCACCCTGGGAGTATCAAATCCAGATTGCACATTCAACAAAAATACATACTCCTGCTAAGTGGTACAAGGCAAGGGGTTGCCTACTGCTGCTGGCAGAGTGAAATCCGTGTCTCTCACTTCTTTTACTTGTTGCATGTCAATCAAAACATGAGATGTAAATATTAGTCCTTTGTAACTTTCAGCGAGCATCTCAGCCCGTGATCTACTGACAAGTGACGCCTTTAATGAAACAGGATTTCTCCTGAAATTACAAAAAAAGTAAGTTTCTGTTTACTCATTGCTACTTCCAGAAAGTCCAAAAAAAGAAATTAAACGAACACGATTTCATGCTTAAAATTCGTACCTCCCTTGTATTTCTCTTTGCATACAAATGAATAAATTACAAAGGATAAAATTGAAGCTAACCTGCAGTGAAGTTTTGTCAGATTCGTTTTTCACGTTGAGATGTAATATCAGCATTCTGTTCGTTTCGTATAATGTAGACCACTTTTGCTTTTCATAGAAAAAAAAACTTGGATAAACCCTAAATAGGGAGCACATTTATTTGAGCAAAACCAGCATGTTCTCTGAATACTCCACGGCGCTCATTATATTCCAAGAACAGAGTGGAAATGAAGTTTGAAGAAATATGTATGTATACAAGTCGCTACTGTAACTATTTTTTACATCTTTGAGAGTTGCAAGCTACATTATGCAAATATCAAGAGCAAAAAAGGAAGGGTGGTGTAGATCACACAAGACAAGTGCTTTATGACGGTGATCCATGGGTGATCCTGGTGGAAAAGAGGAGAACAACTTTTTAACTCAAATCCAGTTTTTCTTCGAAGTCACCGCAGGCAAGCCTATTCGAAAACACCACTCTTGCACCAGATTTTGTTTGCAAAGATGGGAGTTGGATTCCCATCGTGTGGTTCATTTTTTAAGAGAGGTGGAAATCGATCGATAAGGAAGTCGTTTATGCAGATAGGCCATATATACATACCTAGATAGATAGATTGGGTGACCATACTCAGACAAAAATATTGGGAGTCGTGGTCAGAATAAAAGCGGCTTCATTAAATATGCACATAATTTAACAAAGAAGTGGCCGTATCTGGTATTTGTGCACTCTTCTTCTTCAGTCTTGTTTTTAGACAGGTATTGATCTTTGAAATGGGAATACAATGGTGGTCAGAATAAAAGCGGCTTCATTAAATATGCACATAATTTAACAAAGAAGTGGCCGTATCTGGTATTTGTGCACTCTTCTTCTTCAGTCTTGTTTTTAGACAGGTATTGATCTTTGGAATGGGAATACAATGGCCGCCAAAACGTGCCTGTTTATTGACTTGTTGCTTCATTATTTTCCAGCCAGAACATGCTTGCTTTATGAACAGGCTTTTTCATGGAGTCTTCCACTACGTGACAGTTTTACTACAATCCAAAGTTAATTAAAAGTGTGCAAGGATCCACTCCAGTGGTTTTGTGGGGGCTGATGCCGTTGATGGGATGAATCCTTGTGCAATTTTTAATTAGATGGGGTTTTTCGTTGAAGGCTATTTGCACACACAGGTACCTATAAGGACAAAATTGAACTCAATATTAGTTTATCCCCAAACGTTGCAAACCTTTCAATATTTTGCACAAAATTCCCTACAACATAGAGTGCGCCAGGTTTGGCCATCGTATTTATCAATTTAACAACTTGTTTCTTTTGAGAAGAACACGTTTGTCGTGGAAGTGGAATGTTGTACAGGTTTTACAAATTGAATTTTTAGCATGTACCGTACCAATATTGTGCTATAGGTACAAATACAAGATGTTATAAGAGTAGACACAAATTCGATTTTCTGGTCAGACAAGCTGAAGATCCCATTATATTTTTGAGAAATAGCCTTATTTATTAGATTTTCAAAGGTTTCGTAATGCAAGGTTGTATTCATTCTGCATACTGTGTGTAGTTAAAAGCAATAAAAAGCGAGCATGTGTGGTACGGCTTAAGATGATACATTTCGCTCTGGTCCTTAGTCAAGAAGCGATTCAATGTAATAATATAGATTCACGTTTTGGTAGCAAATTTTTACGCTTATCTGATCGCTCTACTGTTACCAACTCATGTCAGACTCACATCCCCTGACTTTCTTACTTCATTCAGTCAGACAAAACAATTCTCAAACGCATTATTTGCAGAAAAGTAAGGGCCTTCTCGCGTGAATCGCGTGCATAAAAAGTTGAGCAAGCTGGTGGCATACAGTAAGATGAGGATTATAAGAATGCATGATGTATGCATGTAGTCACATGTGTACTACTCAAAAGAAAATTGAGCCTTGCTTTAAACTACTTATTTTAGTATTCTTGAGTAGAACCGAACAAAAGATAGTATCACATTTTGCGATGGTAATGCTTTTGAAAAGCTATTATAGGATGATGAAGTGCCTTTTAGTTCCATCCTCACCGTGTGTGTGCAATACCTTTATAAAAATTCTGGTCGGAAACAAGCCATAAGAAAACTAATCATATCGTTACTCATCTCCTCAGCTCACTCCGGTTGTTAACGTATCAAGATTTTTGATCCAATCGATTAAATTCGTAATGAATCTCTCTTTTCGTTAAATACCGTGTACAGGATGCTCATGAAGTGCATAAAAGTGCACAAGCTATTTAGATGCATATACCACTTTCAACAATTTCAAACTCTACCTTAAGAGAGAAATTGTTTTGAATTTTTTCGCACATGATGATTTAATGCTAATATTTATTTTGATTTGGTACGCTTAAAAGTGAAGGTATAGTTGAGACTTGAGAAGGGAAGAAAACGTGTTTTTTGGAGGAGTTTCGCAAGAAGAGTTTTTCACTTGAAATTGGTGTGAAAAGATAAGATAATGTAAAGAAAAAGTACAAGGTGAAAAGTGGGCATACACACAGATTGTGTGCAGTATTTAACAAATATGAAATTGATTGTTATCATTAAGGCCGATACACTCCAATTCCGGGGAAATTAATCAGAGTATGACGTTTCTCTGGGGCAGGATTTGAGGATGGGAGATGGGAACTAGCAAAACATACTCGATGCATGATGCACATAATATCTTACTGCAATAACCGAACCCACACGATTGTGAGCAGTGTCATTTTCCATAATTTTCGAATAGAATAACTTTTCCAACTCCTAATTACCAAAGTTGCTCCTTTATGCAATTTCTCTCCATTTAATTCTGTTCGTGACTAGTCAAGCACAACAATTTATTTACAAACTATAGCCAACACGCAGACATGTGATCTTATGATCGACGACTTTGAATAATAATTATTGAATAACAGACGTATCTATCAATCTCTCATAACTTGTCATGTCATGTCATAATTAGCAAAGGGTCATTAACTCGAGTAATCATAAAAACGCTCATGAAATACATTTGCTAAAAAAATTCCGATCCAATCCAACAGCCGGTCCCAGAGCGTTATATGCAAAGACAACGTACTTTTCCTCACATAACTTCAGTATGTGCTTAATTTGACGTATAAATTACTCTGTTTACCATGCATATCTATTACCCAGAATATATATCATTCATGATAACCCTTCATAATTGCTCCATTGAGGCACACCGCTTAAGGAAGTGATTGCCATAATTTTTTCCTCCTCAACTTGAAGTATTGAACTAGAGGAGCTACGACGGGATACTGGCAAGCCCAAATTCAATCCATAAATCAAAGGAGAAAAATGTTAAATGGGCTTATGAATCGCGATCAACAAAACAGAAAGCCATATAAACTTTTATCAGAAAACGCCATGTCAAGTTTGCATGCTTGTAATAACCGTTCAGTAGCGCAACGTCGACTGCACCATGAAAATGCTGTTTTTGGTCCATTGCATCGCTTCTCCTATAAGTAGCATAATAAGTAGCAGTAGTTTCCCGATAAGTATAACACAACACACGTATCGCATTTTTCTCATATGCATGAAAGCAAGAAATCATTTGAGAAGATTATGATTACTAAATATATAATAGCTTGCAGCTTTGACATGAACCCGTTCCGTCGCTCCTTGCCCAACTTTATGGAAGTAGCAGGGTTTTTATGGCGAATTACTTATCTTTATATTATGCCTTCATCCTGAATTTACTCATCCAATTGCATACCATCCGAGACTGCGATATAATAGCTTTTTGTTGTTTTTTTTAAATATCCCTTTTTTCTTCTAGTTATTATATCTATCCCGTTTTATATTTTCTGTTAGGAAAATTTTCTCGTTATTTATGCACATATAGGCGTAAATGTAGGGTTTTCAAAGTGTTTCGATATAGATACCAGTTTGGATAAAAAAAACAAACCTGCGTTTGAGTAAATAACATTCCACGAGGTTGAGAACCTTTTTGGCATGGACGGATTTATCGTGAAAGAATGCACACGATGAATATGCATTCAGGCTTGAAAATGCTGTGTATATATGGAGTGACTTTTAAATTGCAACATTGCAAGACATGTTGAAATTCTCCCATAATCCACAAACTCCATCTCCATCTCCACCCAAGTCTCGGTATGGATTTAACATGATATACTTACCTACTATACCTATATACTTCCTTTTGAGATTGAAGCCTAACAGCATAATAATAAGCTCGGCTGACTATTAAAATAAGCAGAAACCGTGGCATCATACAACTTAATTAAAACTAGTAGTTGCAATTTTATCAAATCTGTCTTCCTATCAAAAGCTTTTATCATCGATTCCGTTTCCCTTTAGAAAAGAAAACTTTGGGCTTATTGTTATAGCTTATAGCTTATTGTTAGCTAACCATCCGGGAGAGCTCCTAGATAACCTTTTACGAGCCGACAAGTAGCAGTTTGCGCGTTTTAGCTCACTTCATCATCATCAGAGTAGATAGATCAACAGCAAAACAGAAAATATAGGAGTACAGGGGTAATGGTAATAATAATCACAGGAATATATGATTGCTCCTTTATCAAAGTCTGCCTGTAACCGGTTGAGCACGTAAATTTATCTTCTTTTTGCTCGTTTTTTTTTTGAAAAAAACGAAGGAGCATAACTCATCTCGAGAAAAATCAAATTAAACGATTAGTAGCAATGTTCATGTTCATTTAGAGAAAAATTATGAAACCATGTATCACACAGTAAATTGGTTTATGTTGACTGGTATAATACACCACGGAGGATCTATCTAAACACTAGGTTCATTACAAGATGTTCGGCTTACTGATAAACCACATACCTACCTGGTGACTGGTTTCAGTGGTTATGTGGGGTAAAAATTACCGAGTTGATTAATGAAAGCTCTGCTTATTATCTCAAACCTTTGAATGCTGAACTTCAAGGTGTATATCCCGCTTGGAAAAAACAAATATCAATATCAACAATACTCGAGTTAATTAGTCAATTTTTTAAAAAGTACGCATCCTGTTGGTATACCGCTGCGCGGGTGTGCTTTTGCATCCTTAACAAGCAACTTAACACGCATCTCGTTATCCAACCAAATCCAGTTAAGTAACCAGGCCCAGTAAGTTCAGTCAAAATCTAAATTAAGGATGTACGTGACCTTTGAGTTTCTAGTTTATAAAGCGGGATGCATCTGTATTGATTTATTGCGCATAAAAATGATGATATTAGGTAATTCATTAAATCTCTCCGACTCCGAATGCAATAATAACATTGCATGCATAACACGATTTCAATTCAATGCAATGCCCCGTGACGCCTATTAGCTAACCTCGTTTGTAGCCACATAATGTCGGTTCAAGTGTGGAAGCGTGCTAGTGATATGAAGCATGTCCGTATAGGTATAAAGACACACCCAGTTTCTCCCAAGCAAAGGTTTCTCCCTTAAAGCAGGCCAGGCGTACTTGACTCCTCATCGCAAACCCTTCCTGATTCACTTTTCCTGCTGGGAGTGCTGTGTGAAATGGAATTTTGAAACTGCTCAAATCCAACCCATAACTTCACGGACTAGATAGAAAAGAAAACCAGTTGGCAAATCGAAATAGTAGAACGTTTTAACTTACGAAACAACAGATTCCAACGCTAATTATAGATATGAAAAAACGCATATCAGTACCAGTTTTTTAAATCTGGGGATATTCTCAAGAAAACAATATACCTAGTTATAGTTATAGTTATGATTACACTATCGAATCTTCACATGTTCACAAGTTCCCACATTTATTATTGCATATCACAATAAAAACCTGTGTATCGCCTCTCTAATGTATATTTTTACTTCCACCACGACGCATCCAACATGAATTCCCTTCTACCCCCATGAGTATAAATAGATTTGTTTCTTGAGATTATTATACAATATCTTTCTGACGTCTGACCTTTGTATGCTGGAATGCATTAATGACACGTGTTTTATACACGCGACATTGTTTTTACTCTTCACCTCACAGCCACTTTTGACATTCGACTCGTGGTTCATTGTCTTTTTAGTCGACTACGTGTTGTAATGTTGATAACGATTAGTGCTCACTATTTTCTGCATATTTAATATGCCTCGTATTATTATATATATTTGGTGCTAATGCAGTAAAACTGTTAGGTCTATCTGCGCAATGTATCTCTGACACAAGAAAAAACGAGATTATCCCAGGAATGTATTGAGGTAAAGAGCACATTTTGCAGTTGTTTATTATCGTAATCATAATTGAAACAAATAATTCAACCATTTTTCGATGCGGTCAGTTCAGTGGCACAGGACACGATAATTTTTTTTTGTAGATGTGTTAGATAATATTGCTCATTGCTCCCCATTAGCAGGGGCCGAGTGTAAAAATCCTTTTGGCTTTTCGTAAAGGAATTGTTACTAAATAACATTTTTTGATGGGTTTTAACTGGCCACGACGGAGAGTAATAAATGTGTAACAATGAAACATAATTTTTTCTCTTCTTTTAACAATTCATTCATTGCAAATTCTTCTCTCATGCATACATTCATAAATAACAATTCAAGTATGCAACTCACACTTAATATCCTTGCGCAAAGAGGATAAAGCCTAGGAGCACTGGTTTTCTAGTCCACCTCAACCAAGTTGCATCTTTGCACATTTATTGTCTTTTGTATTTGCAGAGATGCATTATATCAGTGTTTTCGTTTCAGACCATCCTTGTTCATTACTACAACTTCTCTTAAACTTGGCCTAGTTCGGCTAAAGGCGTGTGTACGTACGCGTACGTACAAACGATGATATGAGTAAGCTCATAAAAATTGAGATTCTGTAATGATTGCTCATAGGCTTGAATGTTACAAGTTGCAAGTAACATAAAAAAATCATTACATCAACTCACACTCGAATTAATTTCATATGCAGGATCTCACAGCAGTCAACTCAGGTAAAGCACGCATCAAGGTACTTAGTAGGCAAAGGCAAAAGGGATTAGCCGCACTTGTTAATTTTATGAATGTAATTTAGTGCTTCCCTGGAGTGCCTCGTGAAGAGAGGTGAGGCGAATACTACGTGAAATGTGCACAACGTACAACACACACGTCCGTTAAATCCGTGCAAGCATGAGCCAGTACGAGTTTTGCCAGAATGTGTTGTTATTGTTAGGTATTACCCAAAAAACCCTCTTCGAGCTACAAGCTCTGTCAACTGTAGCATAGTACATGTAGTACGGATATTTACTTTGCTTTTTTTGCATAATAACTGGGAAGATGAGATCAGTAAGAGAAGAGAGAGAAAAAATGTTAACTTGTTTGGCAAACAAATGACATGACATGATTTTTTTTTTCGCTTGAAGCTTTTTGGGCCTTTACTATATCACAGATCAGAAAACCAGAGCACCAACAGAAGGATAGTCAAGGATTGAATGTCGCTCAGCTCAGTGAACTGGAATAATTATTACAATGTACTTTTTTTGTTTTTTCTTCTGTGAACGGGATTTGCGTATCTTTAATCTTTTTAAGGCTTAAGCTGGCTATCATGGCTTAAGATGACTAGTAAAAGTAGGTAGGTAGGTATCTGTATTTGATACATACCTAAATTGCTAGACTACTGCAACCAGTACTTCATTGTACACACCTCTTTTTGTCTCGTTGTATAATTTGTGGCACACGAGGTTCGACGTTTGACTTTTGACACAGTAAACAGTAAACAGACAGACAAATGCTGAATGCAGCAATGAGCTGACTGAGGCTCTGTTATGAACTTGTAAAAAAGTTATTGCGATATTGCAATTGATGTAAGAAGTATTTATATCCTTTTTCAGAAATCAGACTGAGGCAGCTCCAAAAATGATTGCTATCATGAGGAAAAAATCTGCTATCTAGATGGGAATCTAGATTGATAAATGACTTGAAAGATGCATTGTTTTTCTATGATTTTCCTATACGACACATAATGCATATCGTTAGCAGAGATTCATTTTATGATAATGCGCTCAGCGGGACGTCCATCTCAATGTTTTAATAAAAACATCTTTTCCGTTAACACCTCTCCCTCCCGGAATTAATGATAGGGGCACAAATACCTTTGCATCATCAAATTTTCAATGCCAACGCCAAGTACAAGAGAGCATAGCGTCATTAGGGCAGAAAAGAAAGGGAGGGACACACACACACACACTAGGCACGCAATGGCAAATGCACTAAAACATTACACTAGAAGTCGAAACTACAAATTGTAATAATGAGCCAATTTTATATTCAGACAATCTCTAAACGTTACTACCGCTCCCTCGGCTCCCTCCTTCCCTTCCTTGCCTTGTCGTCAGTGAAAATTGATCAAAATTGCTTAAAATTTCTAAACGTAACGTAAAACGTGTAAGCGTGTAGTGCACATAAAATGTCAACTCTACTATCATTTGAATTTTTCCACTTTCTGCTTTCACACTCGTGCCCCTTCACCATTAATATTGTGACTTGGCCACTTGGCAATAACAAGTCCTTTTTACATTTTGCATAATGATTCATCATATTGTAGTTTTATAGCACAATGAAATAAATTTTAGAGGTATTCTCCTTCCTATGCACTTTTACTTTTAACGCGTACATACAAATCACACAAAACATCCTACCTTCCCAGATAAAGTCCTTTTTAATGAGACAGCATCTCTAGCGTGTGTGGTGTGATTGTGTGATACCAGCAGCTCTTCACGAGTAGTGCTGAATGAAGATATTAAAACCACCCATTCACCACCATCGAATTCCGGTTAATGAGCTGAAGCACATTTTTATTAGATAACATTATAAAAGACCATATAAAAATACCTATACGTACAGGATGCACGATGAATAAAGTCGTCGTCCCGTATCCTTCCTTTCGAATGCTTTCGTTTAAAGGCCATTTACAAAATCACTTTATGAAAGCGTTTCAACTATGCATACC
>JAANSN010002470.1:0-23941 GCA_036850665.1 Dicranocentrus wangi | reverse complement strand
CTCCTTCAAATTGATCCTCTGTATTTGATGCTAATCCTTTACTTGTCAGGACAGACGACCAATGTTTAATATCTCTTTTTCCTTCCACTCCTCTTCCGAAAAAACTGAATGTCACCGCTGCAAAGAAAATTACAAAAATGCATGATTTTGTTCTGCAATGTTTCCAAAAATAGATTCAGATTTGCAGTGCCAATTGTTCAAAACTTTCTTTCTGTTGGATGCTGGTTGGATGAAAAGTGTATGCATCGACTGTATATGGCTCACTTCACACCGAGTAAACAAGAACTCCTTTGAGGATTTTATTAATCTGAAATAAAATCATGCCTCAAACAAATGCAACTAGAGAATTGGGGATGCCTGTGGCACTCCCTCCCTATCTGTGTAGTTAGAGCATACTCGGAGATCAAACAATTGTTACATTTTTCTTCAGTCAGAGTCAGAACCCCCAAAAGCAACAATCTTTTGAAAAGTTGTGTCAAATGCAATGCATCGCCTGAATTTTGAGATACCTTGTTTATCTTAGCCATCCCAACGTGAGATGATGTAAACTTCCGTGTTTGTGTTCCCTCGTCTCAAAGTAAGGGCTACACGGCTGTGTGAAAAATGTGAGAACAAAGAGAAAGTCAAAAAGGTTGAGGGTGCATTTAAAGGATTTGTTTGTTGGGTGTTTCTTAAAATACAGCGTAGGCTTTGCCGTCGTTCATGCTTGATGCGAAGTTTTAACCCTGTTCCAATCTGATACAGAATTTTTTCTCCCAGAACAAGGTTTGACGAGGAATCCTTCAAATATTTACCCCTTCACGTGATTATGCATTATTGTTGAAAAGTCTTCAAGTCCCTTTTGTAACCTAACCTAATTGCCCAATTCAAGTCTAATTTTCACTTGTGCTTCCACCTTTGCATGCGTGGGCTCCCATGAATATTTCCTAATAATTATGTATTCGTACGTACACTCACACTTTCTGCGCACCATACTTGATATACGGGAATGGAGGACAAATATATACCTCTACAGAGAAAAGTGCATTTCATGTACTCCTCCTCATCCTCGCTCCCCATATCTTCATCTACCATTTGGGGTTTCTTTGACTAACAAGAGCACTTTTTGAATTTCAAAGACGCGAAACGAAAAGTATTATATGCATTTGGTGGAGTGAATAAACCTGTGTTGAAATCTGTTCCGTCTCTTAGTCACATTTTTTTTTCGAGATACTTGAACCACTTCAAAGTCTATTTGATGATGATATGGAAACTTGATACAATTACGTCTACCAACTTTGCGTACTACTGACTACTTTTTTGCTTCGTGTGTGTGAGCTTTAAAGATGCATAAAATATTCAAAAACGAGCCCTCACTTGAGTTATGTAAAGTGGTGGAATGAATGTCAAGTCAATGTAAAGGTTAATCAAAGGGGGTGAACATCCGCAGCCTCAAAGGGATGTATGAGATTAGGATTTCCTCCTCTAAAGCATTCTTGTGAAATCCATTTGTGCTGTCATGCATATCCATCCAGTTGATATTTAATCACTAGTTAGTATTACGCTCTTCTTCCAGAGAATTTTTATTTTCATCCTTCACTGCGGACAGCTTATAGGTAGTCTGTGATCTAAGCCACGCTGTATATTTTGTTTTACCCGCAGCACGTGGATACAATATTTTCATGGACTTTTGTGGGTCGGGATTGTTCTACTTTCAAAACGAGCGAGAACTATTTATACATATGTTGTAGTACAAATGTCAGAAAATTTTGTCGATCCACATTTAATTCCACGATGAACTGGAAAGTAGAGCAAGGCGTAGATTGGCAAAAAAAGAAGAAGAAAATATATATTACAAACGACTCGGGGAAAATTATAGCCCAAACGACCTTCCACTCCACGTGTTTTTTCGCAGCTCTCTGCTAGCTGTAAGGTTATTGTACAATTTATTTAAGAAAGGCTATATGTAAATTTTTCATGAGCGAGTATAACTGTAAATGCAGGAGGAGGGAAAAAAAATATTGTAATGAATCTTGGAGACTGTGTGAATATTTCATGAAATGAATTTATTCTTTCTCAACATTTCCCCCATTTTGAGTCGTTTGTATACCATTAGCATTGCAAGATTGCAACTTTTTCATTTTTAGTGAGCACTAAAAATTGAAATTTTTTCCTGTCTGGTGTCCTGCTCCGACTCGCATTTTCACACGAGTTTCATTTTTTATAGATATACAAAAGTATGTTTCGAAATTCTGATGCTCATAAATTGACAAAAAAAAGTTATTTCAGATGAGCAAGGTTCATGACAGAGGGATATACGTGTAGGAATAAATAAATAGCTATAGCTATGTACTACTCGCACGTTCACGTTCCTTCTTTCACTGGGCCTAAACTTGCGTGAAAGATTCCTGAAAGTGTAATTCTTTAAAAAATAAAATAAAATCATGCTTCGTGTGAACTAAACTTGTTTTTTTCTTCTTTACTCCGGCATTCTCAACCAAGTTTTATGATACACAAAAAGTATCAAATATAAAATCCGTCTCCAAAAATGGAAATTTTTTATTTGCGCTTACAACTTTCCACTTTCGCTTTCCCGTGTGTGCTGTGCACCATCATGTACACGCGCCATGAATTTTGTCCCCGTTACTTCATAGAATATTATAATGAGAGGTCCAAAGAGCAAAACTTTGAATGCCCGCCCACCTACGTATTTAGTCATGCAGAAATCTATTACTACTGGCATTGACATTTGATTAAAGGAAAGCCCGTTAATTACACCTGAAATTCTCCACGCATGCTATGCTACTTTGTATCCATTCGTTTCGTTTTCCCTGATGAATAGTAGTAGGTATACCTTGAATTTGCAGTTTCAGGTTTCTGACTGATGATGATCGAGCTTCATGTTGACATTCCATATTACCACCCACCTGTTCCCTTTTTCACAATTACATTATTTTACTTTGAAGTGTCTCTGGAATGGGTCGTACGACGAGAGAATTTCCCCTTCAATTAAAACTTGCTTTTTTGTCCCTCCTCCTCCTCCTCCTACCCATCTTCCATGCAATTTAAATCTTTCAGTACGTCATGTAGTCTTGGAAGCTGTGTGTAAACATTTCTGTTCTGGCTGTGAATATTTTGCATGCATATTTGGAACTACATACTTTACTTGTTTTGTATTTGCTTCACAACCAGACCAGATCAAGATGGACTGGTGATGGGTTCTCCCATTATTCTCTTCCATCCACTTGCTCCTTTTTTCCATTCCCGCAACGAGATGCAACAAAAAAATACTTTGAGGCAGAGCAGGAGCAGGGCAGCACACTGACTGAGCACACCAACCACGGCCAGCCCATTTTCGCATGCCTTGACATCCCCAAAAAAGAAGTTGGAGTTGGAGGAGGGAATGAAAAGAGCCAAAAGTGGCAACGGACTGAAACGCATTGCAGTTTTCCCTTTCTTTTCTTTTTTTTTTGACTTGTCCGAGAAAAGTTGTCAGCACGAATGGCCTATATACATCAAACTAAAGACATGCCCTTCCGACCGACATTTCTAAGGAGAAAAAGAAAGATGCTAGTTCTTCTTTTAAAAAAAAAAATGTCTGAAAATATGTGTACACAAGTATATATACATATAGGTAATAATATGCATTACAAAACAATGCTGGACAAGTAAAATAGGAGCTTCGTAGAAGAGATGTGTGTTTCGTATATATGCAGCGAGCTTCAGCCTCTGTGTGAGAGGAGAGAACCGTGGAAAAAAATGGAGAAAAAGAAGTCGAGAGCCTTTAACACACAACTCCTCGAAGGTATACACACAACACAGCTTTCTTTTTATGGATATACTTATGGCAAGTAGATAAATACGGGGGGAAAGTGAAAGTGCTTTTTGGCTAGTGTTGTTGTTCCCCGCTCACGTTTACAATATATACACGCGGATGTTGGCCAGAGTTTATACGTTATGGAGAGAAAAAAAGGCAAGTTGGTATTCGCGAAAAAAGATGCAATGCAAAGAGAAAAGGAGGGCATGTGACAGCAAATCCATAATATGATGGTGTTCCCTGGGATAATGGTACCTGGAGAGAGGAAGTGACTGTTGTGGAAGAAGAGCGTGTAGGTATATAGGCTATGTGAGGGTATATGGAGTAGTAGAGGGAGGCTCATCCAAAAGTTTTGTGACACGCATACGAAAAAGTTTTGTTGAGCGGGTAAAATTATCTTTACAGCACGTAGTGCAAGAGAGGTTATTGTAATGTGCCGGTGGACTGACTGCTCTGCTCTGCTACTACTACATGAATGGGAAATAACCGAGAAAAAGAGCATTTTGTCAATTTCCTCCTAAATTTCCAACCGCAAAGTCATGTTATCTTAAATTGATCCATTTTTTTCTCAGTGCGCTATGCTATGGCCAGTTGACAGGTGCGCTATTACAGGCAGTTAGCCACCGTCGTTATTAAAGGGCCAGTGTGCCGAAAGAGCAGAGCACAATTGGAGCTGACAATGACTAACGGACGAGGTGGCTATTGGATGTGTCGTGTCGTATCGTATATAGATTTTTTTCTGTCATATAGATTGAATGGATACACATTGGATATAATAATAATGGATGGATGAGTAAGTGTTTGAATGAAGGAGGGAGCAAGAAGAAGAAGGTACTTTCCTTTCAACGCTCCGTTTCCGTTTCTTTTTTTCTCTGCGCTGCCGACACTAAAGCGACCACTTCACCCACCTCATTTTACCTAATAGCCCTCATTCATATTGGTGCTTGCGGAAAGTGTGTTCCTTCCCTGCTACTCCACTATAAACATCACATATGGAGAGACGAGCAATACAATCTCGTATGAGTATTATGGATGATGTCCCAGCAAGCCCTGAAAACTCTTTAAAAGCACATCTGCACCGGGATATATTTCAGGTAAAATGACTCCCATTATTTGGAGATACATCCGAGAATCTAGAGTCGTGACATGTTCACAAAAAGGATGGAAGTCTACTTTGAAGGAAGTCTGCCATAATATTATTCATGCCAAAAAATATGTGTATACCGTTATGGGAGGGAGCTTGTTTTTTCCTTTGAAAGTACAATAGGAAAGAGTAAGAAGAGTTTAAGGAGAAGAGAGATGCCAGCCTCACTTAAATGTGCTCTGATGATCACTGCGTCTGGCACAAAGGTCGAAGCGTAGTACATGAAAGGGGAGAATGGATGGGCTAAAAAAAGGAGAAGGGAGAAGCGCACACACTTAGCATATCACTCTTTTAAACAGTGCAACACTGGTATTGGGCGGAAGAAAACTCGACATGTTTTGAAACGGTTGGCGAAGCAAAAGTAGCCTAAAATGGGTAGCCTTGGGTATTTTTATATAAGTACTTTACGAAATATCAAGTTACACGTTACGGCGGAACTAGACCTGAAGGGAGTTGGGCAGGGATTCATAATATGGTACTTTTGAAATGCGTCATTGCTACAGTAGACTCTTTAGAAACTGGCGTTTGAAGTTGTCGAACTTGGTATAACTTAAACGGTACATATTACATTGCACTACCTAGCATAAACACACACCAACGTTACAAATAAAATTAATTCTACCTATTGCAATTACTACGTGCCGGTCGTATAGAGAAAATTTAAGGTCGCAAAAGTTATTCTAAAATCATCATCTGATGAGATTATTGGTCATTTTACAGTTTAGCAATAATTGTATTGTATCCCCAACTAATTTCTTAATTTAACAATACCAACAACTTTCATGATGGCTGACACTGAGTCCGCGCTCGTAAACACAACCCATAGCTTTCTTGAATGAAACCATAGAGGAATTACCTACTTTGCTTTTGTCGTCTTTTGCTTGAAACCTTGTAAATTCTCAAACAATCTCGAAACTCAATCTTGCCTGAACACAAGAAAAAACTTTTCTTCTTGTTGTTGTGCTTCTTATTACAAAATATCCTATAAATCGGATGTATTTTGCAGCTCGTCGTATTGAATCGTAGACAGTCTTACAAAATAAGTAGGCGAGCAACATCTTATCTTTTAGAGGGAGAGAGAGAGAGAGAGAGAGAGAGAGATTGGAGTGACTTAAATGAAAAGTTTGACTTGTGCCATTCAGATTGCCAAAGAGTTTTATAGAATTTTACAGAGAGCTCACACAATACAAAAAAAGACTTCCAAAGAAAAAAAACAACATTTGGTATCTTTCACAAACTACACAATATTATTCCCTCCTCCTCCTTTTGTACAGAATACAATTGTAACAAAAATAATATTATTATATTTGTACCGCATCTATATACCGTGTAGACATCTCTTTCTCGAAATAAAGGCTAAAACCAACAACGGCAAAGCAACGCACATTTTTGTGACAATGATATTTCTATTTGTTCCCCATCCTCCACCAAATGTTGACTACTTCCAAGGAAAAGACTACCGTGAAACTATGAAATCCTTACTTTCATGAAAGTTTACAACTCCAATGAGCTTTCCTCCTGATCCACTACTACTACACACACTGTACGGCAACTTGTTCTACAAAAAGTTTTGCTCCCATTTCTACCCCTATTTACACAGTTATACTACTTCTCCTACTACCATTCTACCATACATTTGACACACATTCCCATTCCAGGTTTGACTCTATAAGGGAGCAAGCAGTCCTACTAAAATCCATGAAAATCGGTTTGTCAGAGAGAATGACATTCATATATACAGCTTGCAATTTTCAAGAGCCCGGCAACCCGACGCAGCAGTAGCAGCAGGTATAGAGTAATAAGGATGTACCCTAAAACCGGAATATTCGTAAAGATTCCATTCTCCGAGTAATAAAATGTTGACTTGAGAGGGAATTTTCTTCTTTCGCCAGCAAAAACAAAAGCCATAGCCAGCCAGCCAGCGAGAGAGAGAGAGAGAGCATGTATACACAACACACCCACCATTAGTAGGAGAGAAAAGCCTGAAGGAAATCCAACTCGAAATGGGGAAAAAATTGGGGCTGGCTTCATACTGAGTGAGGGGGAAAGAAGAAGAAGATGTGAGGATCATAAAGTTGTGCAAAAATTTACGAAACAAGAGCCCCACAAAAATGCTCTTCCCCATTTATCCCACTATTTACTACATTTGGTCAGGGAGTGGGAGTCAGTGAGTACATTTCCAGGATGAGATGAGAGAGAAGAAAAAAGGAAAGTTTCTTTTGCAATTTTCCAAGTTTAAGAAGAAAGGGAGGATATGTCTGGAACGAAAAGTCCTTTATTTCCCATTCTCCTAATCTTTTAGCCTCCCCTCAAATAACGGGAGAGAGAGAGAGGTATACAATTTGCCGAGTCGAATTTCAGTGCGTTCTTCCCTTCCCTTCCCTTCAGAATGACATATCTATCAAAGAACTTGTTCTCATTTACGGTTTCCCATTTCTTACTTAATCAAGTGACTACGAACGGAACGGAGGAGCGGAGGAAAAGTTGGCGAAAAAATGTGTGCAGTAATCATTGTAATATATACTTCTTTTTGTTTACGTCACGTTCCAGACAACCCCTTCAGGATCTTTATCAACATCTTTAACAGGATCAAAGAAAAGTGGGTCATATAATAACTACCCCCCGTCGAAACATGATATGTTTCGGATCATGATTAATACATAAGTAAACATCAATTCCGCCAACTTCATAATAAAACTTTGTTGATTTTCTTATTGCTCCAGAGAAAGTAGGAGGAGGATGGAAACAGAAGAAGAAGGAGAAGGATCTTGGAAAAAATAAATAAATAGTTTCCCTGGTCCAACCCCAGTATAATCTTTCGACCTTTTAAAAAAAACTTACATTGATCCCAAAACAACTTTGTAAAGTAGTAGTAGTAGTAGTGCAGCCCACCGAAATATTCTTTTTGGGTCTAGTGGCAGATTTCCAAAAGATGCTTTCCTCGGAGACCGCGGGGCATAGTCAGTAAACCCTTTTCCGAAATCCGTTCGGTTTAGAGAGAAAGAGAGAGATCAATGTGGTTTATTTAGCCGGAGGAGGAGGATCTTCCGACGACGATGGGTTCGTCAAGGAGTAGAAAAAACTTGCGAAAAATTTGGGTTTGCCCTGGATATAACATCCGAACCTGATTGATTGTTGTTTCCTCTAAACTTCAAAGCTCAAAGAAGATGGACAGCGAGTTGTTAAGGACAGGGTTGGAAAATTCTCGAGGAGTTGTGCACGGTGCACCTCTGGCGGGCTAAAATATTTAGTGGAAGAAATAATACACGGTGCACCCGCCTGCACAAGTTGTGCACAGTCCAACAATCTCTGCCTACTTGATTATAGGTACCGAATTATCGTCACATCTTATGGAACCATTATGGACATGTTAAAATGCTGTTTTGTAGATTGTAGAGAGGCTGTAGGCGAGCAGTCTGTGAAACATCAAAAGATAATGATGAACACAAAAGTTCATCATCAAAGTACACTCTTCCGTATATCTACACCGTGACAAACTTCCTTCTTGTTTCAAAGTGAGGACTGGTGTTTTATTGGATTTTTTATGAAGGCGAGCGAAATCCCGTTAAAATTTTAGGAGAAATTCTCTCAAATTTACAACCATCTAAAAAGATGTGATATTGATCGGGGACAGCAATGTTAATTTCCAATGGAGCGACGGCAGACAGACAGCAGTATAGCATAAAAATAAAACGAAAAGCTGTTCCATCCAAATAGTGCATTTCTAGTTTGAGTATAAAAGTCCCGTTTTTAGTAAATGCTACTTTTGCTGCTACCACAAGGAGCTTCCTCGGCTTTGCTGATTGAGAGGTTACGATAAGAATATGACCTTGAACACAAGGTGGTCGGGTCTGGTCACATTCAGATATGAGCTGGAGATACCAGTACTCCGCAACTCCTCGCAGGTGTACCTAACAACAACGATCATATAAGCCATATGGTTCAATAAGGTCTACCCATTTATTACGGAAAGTGGCCCAGTTTAATGAAAAGGAAATCTGGGAAAAACCGTCAAAACATAAAAATTTCTTCCTTCGCTTGAGAGCACCCCGCCACATTGAAATAAGCGTGTAAACAGAGATAGTAGTAGCCCTAAAAAGATTTTTTTCCTGCTGCTTAAGATAATATCAAGCATAAAATGCCACTGAACCTAACAACATTACCCATTCGGAGAAAATTGAAGAAATAATAAGGAGCGAGTGCCAAATATTTTATACCTAAGTGCCTTCGGCGTTTAGTGTCGTAAACGGTTTTCTTCAAGGTTTCCAAAGGGGAAGAAGCATGCTCCAAGAGGTTTCCTTCAAAGACTTCATGCATCTCTTAAATAAATAATACGGGAGATCAGATACATCCTGCTACATATATATACCATACCGTCCCGTCCGTACCGTATATACACGCGTACATCCTCCTCCTCCTCCGTCGTATAAATTTTTTTTCGTGTAACTGAGAATGAAAATGAGCTTATGGAATGAGAAGATAGCTTTTTACAACGCTTCATATGTTATAAATCCGGAAGGATAAAAAAAGGATGGAGTCTACTGTGTACTACTGAATGACTGTGAGGCTCGCATTCTCGGACTTACGTGATTTTGGCATCAATTCCAACCACCAAAGGAGAAGAAGAGGAAAAAAGAAGAGCCCAGCGATATATTTTTTTTTCTCTCTCTCTCTCTCTCTCTCGCATTTCCCCATCAGCCCACCAACCCGTCATGTTCATATTGTGTATGCGTGTGTTGTGGTAAGTGAAGAAGCCGAGTGGAAACGCTTTTCATATGTAAATCTTGCTTTCGGCACTCGTTTGATGCTTCGATAATCATAAAATTTGAAATTGGTTGCAATAAAACTGTGTATTATGAGGGAGAAAGTGTGAAGACTGGTTGTGAGATTTAGTATTAATGTGGTCTGACATATATATCGTATCAGTGAGTGGGTTGAAACTTGCATGAGCTCTCTCCGAGAGCAGAGCAACTAAACTAACGTTCGAGGTTCGAGTTTTCATTTCACTTTCACTTTCTTTCCCCCAATGCTTTCTCAGCGAAAATAAAAAAGAGTGTAACTGGAGCTGAGTGAATAGGATACGGCCGGTAGTAGCCGTAGCCGTGTGCCTGCCGTGCCTCACCAGTCATGTCATGACTCTCAAAGAGATGGAAAGGAAATTCGCGTAGAGGTACGTACGTAGTACGTACTTCTCCGTTACACAAAGAGCCGTTTCAAAGGATATTAACGGAGTATTTCTGGGACTGGAGGACGGGACACATTTTCAGAAACTTTCCTCTTACCAAGTTTTTCCCCGTTTCGGGAAACCGGAGTGGAGTACATTCCCCATTTGTCGTCAAGTGCTCATCATCATGCTTTTGCTTTGTACAGAGTTTTTTTTTGGTATTACTATTACCCTCGTAAATGGTTTGATAATGGCACTTTTCACTTAATGTCCCGTGATATAACTTATTTCGTTTGGACAGGTATTGCACTACATTATACAGACAGACCAGTAAAAAAATGTGTAGCGGGAGCGGAGCTGGAGTCGGTCCGACTGTGGGGGCGGGAGAGAGAGAGAGAGAGTGAGGAGTAAATCGAGACATTGAATTTTGGAAAGTGATAATATACTTTATAAATGCTTTCATAATTCTGGCGAATGGTTTCCCATCCACGTGGCTAGGTTTTTATGGGTTGAGTGAGAAGGAGTATGGCTCCAATCCCCACAGTTTGTTTACCCCCTCCTTATATATTTTTTTTTCTTCTTCAAAGTGTTCCCTGCAAATTAGCAATCTGTACATATATTGCTACATAAAAAATTCAATTTGTTTCCGGCCCTCCGCTGCGTTGCTTTAAAATGGAGGCATTCCCTTCCTGATGCAGGGAATTGTGAAGGGAATGTTGGGATCCAACTCTAGCATCCATATACCTACAACAATACTTGTGTTCTGTATTTTGCGAACGAGCCTTGCTTGCCTTACCCTGCCAGACATGTATAGCACACTAATATCATCAACTCATAAGACATCGCATATCGTAGGCATAACTTCATGTTTTCGAATTATCCCAAGTGATTCAGCAACTATAATTGGGAAAGAAGAAAAAAGGGCGGCGGTGGGTAAGTGAATGAAATTCACTTGCCTTTTTCCCTTCCTTCTCCCTCCCTCCTTCCCTAGTCGCTTGCAATGAGTTCCGAAAATTACTCGAGGAGAACACAAGCAAATTGCATTGCATTGTTGCTCATCACACACACATCACACCTCGGTGAAGGTGCAAGTGCGAAGAGTGTAAAATGGGATGTGTAGTAAGGTTTTCTTTCCTTATTTTTTTCTTGTTTTTTTTGTGAGTTGAAACACAACACTTGTTATTTCACGTGTATCTCTCAAGTGCCTTCCTATTCCTACCTTCATCTCTAGAAAACAATTTTTTCCTTCTTCTTCTTCTTCTTTTCTACATTTTTTTCCAGGAACAACCCAGCGCCGTCATGAGCCTCATTGGGAATGCTGGGATCGTACAAGTTGCTTTCGCCGTGAAGGGTTGCATTAGCCCTAATGATCAGACATTGACAAAGATGTTTTGTCTAGAGAGAAATGAGGGGACGTGCAACAAATTATTACCCCGGTCAAACAACTAGTGGAAAAAAAGTGCGCACGTCAATGTACTGTACGTACACACACACTAGTCGATAATATAAAACTAGGTCTATACGTCCAAGAAAATATAAAAAAAATCCAAGAAATGCTGCTGAACCCTGTGTGTGTATATACATGTACTTCTTGGAATGCGATAGTTAAAGAATGCATTGGCGCTCCTTCCTTCGAAACTCTGCGCATTGTTAAATAAGGTTCATCACTTGGACGGACTTTTTTTTACAACGACGTCACGTAAAAAACATGAAAGTCGCTAATATAATGACCGAGTTACGTTTTTTTTAATAAAGCGGTTTTTCCCTCGAACGGCACGTCCATCCGCAAGACATTTTGCCACAGTATAAGATGACACAAAAATTCCATATGTAGTCACCAAGTGACCTCGTGGAAGCACGAGGATAATAATGCAAGGTTCAGCTCTTCTTGTTGGGTCAAAAACGAGAGTGTTTAAGCATTCAAAACGGGGGGAAACTATACGCGACTTTTATTTTCTCCTTGTCATCTGACAACTCTGCAAATGAAATGCGACTTTGCAAACAAACCCCCCCCCCGGTTTCTGGTGAAACATAACATGTATCCGCCGCATACCATCGTTTCATCATGTAAATGGTACATAGCTCGGGATTACAAGGGGTAAGTAAATATATCCCAATTCTCAGAATAAATCTATAAGTAGCTCACTTTTTTGCAAAGCAATGTGGCTTCACTCATTGCTCCATTTCCTTTTACGTTTTCGCCAATGCTTGACGGCTACTGCCTTTTATCGTGGTAACCGGCTGGTCTAGATTCTACTTAGGTTTAATGTGAGAGGTTTTGTTAACAGAGTTGAGTCTGAGAGAGAGTCATTTATATGACATATGCCCATACCCATAAAAAGTCTTCCATTTTTTGAGGGAGAGGATTTTGAAGGCACAACGGTATTTCTGGAACAAAGCGGTACAGTTTTAAAACAGGAGAAAGCTGACTGTAAAAAAGTCTTCCATTTTTTGAGGGAGAGGATTTTGAAGGCACAACGGTATTTCTGGAACAAAGCGGTACAGTTTTAAAACAGGAGAAAGCTGACTCTAAAGCATTTCCCCAAAGAGCAACAAAAATAGAAATACAAGAACTGTGTGAAGCCCATACCATCCATACTGCGGTTCCCAGTTCTCAGAACTTTTTACTCGTCTCGTCGTCTACCTGTGTGTGTGCACTGTGTACCCAATACAAATCAGTTATATACGTATATATACCTGTGTGACAGGCTTAATGTTATGACGTTTGCTGCTGAAGGCCCTCAGCAGTTCTCGTGTATTTTCGGTGGGGGATCACTATTATATCGCAAATTTCTGTGAGTAAACGTAAACCCCACCGGAAGGGTACATCATGATCAAGTCCTATAAATCTCAACTTGCTTCAAAATATGATTGTCCAGGGTGACATCACTCCTAATTTTCTCTGCTAGCTGAGCGGTGGGCTGGTGCTGCAGTTACCTGAAACTTGGAGAATTTATGGAAACTTGAGGGCACTTTTGTGCAAGTGGGCTAGATAAAAATGAAGCCATATGCCATTTTACTATTACTATGCTAGTCATGAAATCACCCGTTCACCTTGTTTCCGCCCCCGCCTTTCCAATTTGCACTACTCAAGTTGTCTTGACTAATCTTGACGCCAGTGTGGCATAATGAGATAGAAGCAACAGCAGTTAATATTAACAGGTAGTAGATGTCCTTGAGTTTCTGATGTCCACTTCACCGAGTGCAATTATCAGTGTCCTTTATCAAATGCATACACTCAAGTCGAGGAGATTAATAGATGGCTGCGCTGCGCCCGTGTCCTCGTCCCGAAATGAGAATGCATTTTTTTGCAGTTGCAAAAACACAACGTAAGCTCGCGCTCGCCAGCCCGTTTTACCACTTTTTACGACAAATAAACCCAGTTAAATATTTTATCAACGTGATAGCATTAACCATATTTTATGCTAGTTATATTGCCCCATGGTTGGCAAATAGCCTTATTTGTGAGCTTCCTCTTTTCATTTGCAATTGCATAAGTGGAAATAATGTTCCCGAGAAGAGAGTTCGCACATTCTAGCATGCATAACAACTATCAAGTGTTATTTGAAACTAAGGACGAGTAGTAAGTATGTATTGTATGCCAGCAGAATAATATGCATATCAACTGTCCCGTCCCTGTTTTTCCTTGCCTGCTCTCTGTGACAATTTTTTTTCTTGGGTATATATATACATATATTTCTCGGATATGCGCTTAGCCCAGGAAAAGCATTTCCATGCAGAGGACTTTACTACCGCTTTTACAATAAACAAGTGAAACTAAGCTGCTCTCGTATGATTATGACAGCTTTGCTGATGGTTCGCTTGCTGTGCTAACAGTCTTTTGGAGATCTATAAAGTTGTCTGTTTGTGCTGATTCATGCATACACACACAGGATTCGGCTCGGTTTCCAGCTTGTTAAATATACAGATATGCTAAAAGGAGATATATATTATATGATTGGCGGAGATTTCCCAATGTGGGATATGATATGGAATATAATATGGTAGCTCTAGCTACTTTAAAAACAGATTTCGTTACGATGTTTGTAACAACAAAAGCCGACATCTAAACCAATATGTGGTTCAGTGGTTGACATGCTCTACTAAGAAAATCCAGTTTGGAACAGTGAATCTAGAATAATATATAATGCAAAAGTAGTAGTAGTTTACCAACAACACACAGAAAAAAAAACCACCAAAATGGTAGGCATCCTCTCTCTCTCTCTCTTATGGTGCGTGTTATATGAATGAATAACCAGAAAGAAAGTTTTTTTTTCGTGGAAACCCTTTTTTGTTGTCCTGTTTAATTTACTAGAATCATAAAACTGGGATGAAGGGCTTGTTAAGCAAATAGCTATACCATGAGAAAGGCCCATTAGCGTTGGAAAAGGGGGTTTAAGTGGTCACAATATTTTTAGTATTGTATGTTGTTGTGAATACGCAAGTATTACATGCGGTTTCTCACATTGCAAAACTGACATACACTTTTGGGCTCAAACGGCGCGCGAGTGCTTGCTCTACACTGTTCATAATTTGTAAACCGAGTGGTGGTGGTTGGTGGTGGTGCGCTTTTTTTATGCACGGACCGATTATTATGGCTGGTGAACATTACGGACTCGTGTACCTAATGAATAAATAAGAGGTCTGATGTCACATTTTTATTGCTCTCTGTCGATATGACTGGAGGAGTAAAGGGGGAAAAGTGGAGGAGCGATCTACTTTTATATTTTTTTTTATTTAATGTTCTTCCAGGCCTAACAAAAAGTTGCATAGTCATGCTTATACCAGAACATTTAAGAAAGAAAGTATTATATAGAGTTGGTTGGTGCACAATCACTTAAAGAAATAAAACAATAAGGTCGAGGAGGAGGAGGAGGAGGAGTGTAATAAAAAAAAATCTAGCCTTCCGCTCCCCAACACACACTCGCTCACTCTATATATATAACCACTGGAGAGGTCATCAATTGTGCAAAATGAGCAAGAAACAAGGAACACAAATAATATCTTGTGTAAACTTGATATCCTTTTTATACTCGCCCTTATTGGGACACCACAAACCTTGTCATTTTCTCTCTCCATTTAGCAAAAAAAAGAAAGAAAGAATCTGAGCCAGCTCTCTCAACTTGACAGATCATGAACAAAAAGTTGAGCTATGAGTTTTATATCTGGTCAAAAATGGTATTGATATGATGGTATATGACGACAAAGCTTAGTATAGAGATCCCATGATTTTTTTTTAAAGAAAGAATCTGAGCCAGCTCTCTCACGTTGACAGATCATGAACAAAAAGTTGAGCTATGAGTTTTATATCTGGTCAAAAATAGTGATATGATGGTATATGACAACAAAGCTTAGTATAGAGATCCCATGATTTTTTTTTCGACTGGGTTTTCCCTGAAACCGGGTAAAATATAGGTTTCATGGCAGGAAATCAAGTGAGTAAGTAGTATTGCTGATCATATATTAGTTTACCTACATGGCAGATGAAACTCCTGCTGTAAACATGTTGTGGAGTGTGGGACCATAAAAAATGTTGAGAATTATTATGACTCTCCCCCACGTTACACATTTACGAACGTAACGTGGGTGTACGTCTATACACAATGAACTGCCAAAATATGGAGTAAAAGCCATTGCCTAAATATTTATGTGATTTGTGCAAGAAGACATATCATATTATTCCCGTGTCCTTTCTCTCAGAGCATTTATCTGTAGCCCGGAAAGGGAAAAATAACAACTGATCCCTTTTTAATATCTTCCAACTCTGAAATACATGGACATGGAAGATACACACGGACACGGACTCATAATGAAATCTCTGCTCCAGAATAAAATAACATTATCATTGATTTCTCGGACTGGTGAATGGCGAATGGTAATACGAATACCTACTCGCCGGCTCTTTCCAATCTGGGGGATTTTCATGAAAATGAAGAATCTTGCAAAAAAAGTATGCCTATTAGAAAGTAGGACAAAAAATGAAAGGGGGAGAATCGCAGTTTTGACTCTTTTAGATTTTTCGCAAATTTTGCTCTCTCAAGTACGACGAACGTAGTATAGCACCAACACAAATGGTGCTCTTTTCTTTAGCTCACACACGTTATACGTTCGATGGTTGTGTATGGGGTATTGGATATGAATGCGTTTTCATGATAAACTACATCATTCCACAAGACATGCAATAATGGCATGGCTCGGCTGGAAGATGATGGGTTTGGAATTGTTCCCAGTCGTGGCAGCTCTAGCTCTCCTGCTATATACCACCACCACACCATACCACCATCCATCGCCTCGTGTTTTTATATCGCAGGGCGAAGAAGAAAAAAACTGTACAATCTTGCATTTTATCCTATCACCACTCCAACCTAGACACACAACACACACACACTGGCAAACTAAGCCGAAAAAAAATGAACGAGGAAAAAAAAATCTCGTGTACAAAAGGTTTTTAAGGATGCCAACATATTATGTAAGCACAAGTATACTACTCAATAGCGATAGAGTTCGGGAAAACGGGGTTTTTAGAGGGAAAGAAAAAGCCACCGAAAAAATCCCCTTTCTCAACAGGATCTTTTTTTTTGCTTTTTGCTCGAGAAACAATCCTGTGAAGAAGAATATATATATATATAATATCGATACAGAATGGGGGAAACGAGTTTGAGTAATATGCACAGTATTGACCCAGTTTCCCCCTTTTTTTTCTTCCTCCTTTCATCCACGCTGCTTTCCTTCTCGACTCGCTGCTACTACCATTTTACGACATGCTAACAATGCAATACCAACACACTCCGGGGAAAATGGGAAAAAGGCAAGACACACGGGCAAAGACTCGAAATGATCCCAAAAACTCAGGAGCGGAGTAGTAGCAGCAGCAGTAGTAGCAGCAGCAGTCGCCGCATCTTTTGCTGTTGCTTTTGACATAAATGATATGCCTGGAAGTGCACCCGGTGAAACTGGGTTAGTAAATAATGCTCACATCTCATAAACTCTGTTCTGTGCTATGCGATACGATACACAGCCCCCGTTTTGGAGTATTTAATGGAGCTATATGGATGAGGCTATATTATAATAATTCCAGAGCCTACTACTTGCAGTTTGCTGGATTTATCCAATGCAATGCATGAGGCTAAATCGCAATATTTTATACAAGCACCGCGGTAATAAAATGTGAACCTAAAGGTGAATGATGATGAGGGTGCTACGGAGCGGAGTCTTCTCACAAGGCCAGGGAAAAATAAAACTAGTATGCACGGCGTACACTAAATGAATTATGGTTCCAATACTAGTGGTATACGGACGGATACGTAACAAAAGAAATTGGAGGAAACCGGGTGGTGGTGGTGTGGTGGATGCATGCGATGGGAAACGCATGCCGTTACACAAGTTGTATATTATATTATTTTATACTTGATATACCACTCGAGTCGGGAAACGTGAAAAAACGTGAAGAGAAAAAAATCCGAAGAATAAAAAATGATGTTGTTGCTCTTATATCCTCCTGGCCTAATTTCCGGGCAACATAGGAAATTCATAAATTAATTTGAAATCGTAATTTCCCCCTCGACGTAATCACACCAGACCCCATATATCCTTGTCTATTTATTACTCATACGTTCATCATTTTTATTGTTATCACATGCCCATTGGGATGATAACTCGAAGATTAGAATGTCTTTACGCACTCTTTTCCCCCCAATAACAAGAGTAATTCCGGTAAATCACGCAACCAACCAACCACCCAGGCACCCATACATATGTACATCGCGTTTCTTTTTTTCTTTCCTTTTTTTCTCTTCTTGAATAGAAAGACATATTAATGCTTCTCTCTGCCTGCCCCATGATGGATGCCTAATTCAAGAGGTGTGTCAACGGCAGAGTGAGTCTGACGGGGAACACGAAGGAAAATGAGATGAAAGTATGAAAAATTGGGTCAAATCTGCCATTCCATTGATAAGCAGTGGCAGTGGTGTACATAAGCCTAGGGTCCGCGCGCTTTCGCAATTCTTGCCATCTTATTTTTTTCCCCTTCTTCTTCTTCTTCTTCTCTTCTCCTCCGAGCAACAATATATAATAACAAAACTGCCCTAACTACAATTCCATTGACGTGTAATGACAAAAACATCCATAAACCGGGTGATACATTGCTCTGACAAGGATACGTCACGAATGAGAAAACAAGACACTCATTGGAATGCCGCTTGTTTCTCAGCCCTCTCTTCCCTTCTCTTCTTTTCTCTACTCTAGTTTTTTTTGCTTGTTCCGTCTCTCATTCATTCCCTTCTTTAGTTACTCCTCTCGTCCTCTCTCTCTCCCATCCTTTACCTCAGGACGACGACGAGCTCAAAGCCTTTTTCCCAAGCTCAGGCAGGACGGAAAAAAATAGTGGAGGAAAAAGGCGAACACACCGTCGACTATGAAAAATGTGCTTCCGTCCAAAACATATGTACACGTAGTGCGATGCGATGCCTTATTTCCACTTTGGAAAAAGAGAAAAGAGGAGACGACACTCACTTTCTCCTGCTCCTTTTCTCCCTTCGATTTTCTCCTTTTGTTCTGTGGGAAATGAACTCTTAATTCCCTGTTGTGAGCATCCGCCCTGGGAACCAAAGTAGTGTATACTATATACACAAAGCTGTCAACTAAATACTCGTGATGTATCATTATCATTAATAATAACAATGGGCGAGAGGAGGCTAGTAGTATCTATTATGATATTGGTGGATGTCCTCCTGCCACTTTTATTCTATTTTATTATGAACGACTCATTTAATGAGCCAGTCATTCGTCTCGTTTGCTCCATCTACTCTCAACCGGATATCCTCTATTTTTAGCGAAAAAATATGGAATGACATATAGTAGCATACCGTATAATAATAATATAACGGCCCGCGTGCTTTTCCTCCACCGGGGATCCTGGTGAGACTCTTCCCAGAAATTAGAAATATTCTTGGAAACGTGACTACAAACAGGTCCTCGTTGTTTCATCATCATCATCATTGAGTGGAATTTATTTGTCATTTTTATTTCATTTAGGTATCCCCATCGTCATCAGGGAGATGGGCGGGGAGAAAGAGGAGCGAGGAGAGAAAGTGATTTTCAAAACTAGTCATTTCACTCACTCCACACGGTCACACGGATGCAATCGTGGAGGACGAGGATTTAGGGAAATGCGTCGTATACTAATATTACTTATAATGTTATTACACTTGTTTGCCCAGACGGAAACGAGGAAGGAAATGGCATAAATTCTGAAATCATTGGGTGCACTCTGTTGAATTGAGGACAAAAAATACAAAAACTTTTGCATCAATGAACTTCAAAATTTTTCTCGCATGTCACGTCACCTTCCTCAGAAAAGAATATATATTATATATTATGCAAGAAAGGCACATAAAAATTATTTGCATTTTAAAAATGTCCAAAAAGTCCATTTTATCGGGTGAATTCAACTTCAACACTTTAAAAAATAAAAATTTTTACTAGTTTTCCACTAAAAACACAGTGATGTTGAAGGAGACAAGGGGAAAAGTATAGTGGATGACCTAATTTCTATCAGCGACTTTCAACTGTCTTTCCAAATAATTAAATTAGTTCAACCAGCAACTTCCTCTCACCTCCTCTTCCTTTTCTACTCATTTGTACTGAACAACTTGCCCTTTTTTGGTGTAAAAAAAAGTTTCTCTTTTTTATGATATATATATATATATACCTTGACTTGTACACCACCATGAAAATTAGTATATAAAGCTGTGTGTTTTTATATGGAAGGTACTTTTCTTTTAGCTGTTTAGAGCCTCTTGGTTGATGACGTTTTCTTCAAAAAATAACCTCTAAATTTATGGGTACGTCTTTGGAGAGGGAGAAGAGAAACCACCGCCTTCTAAAAACTTTTTTTTTTTTGCTTTCCTCTTTTTTCCTCTTCTCTGCATGTCTCCAACCACACGTAACAAGAATGCGGCAGGTTAACTTTTGGTCAACTTTTTAGCTATCTCTGTTGGTGTTGTAATTTATGTGGTTTAACCACTTCCCCACAAACGTGTCCAGTGTGGAGGTCGACGAATACATAGAGTAACCGAGATGACTTTCCCGTTTTTGGCTTGATAATATTAGTCCTTAAAAAAGTTTTTATATTTTTGGAACAGCAGTCCTTGAGAAGGAGAAGGAGGGACGAGGGTAGTGAGACGAGGCTGTGTATCTTCAAAAGAAATATATTCTTTCTCGCTTGCTTTTGCTTTTTCCTTCCTGTTCCCATTTTCCTCGGGAGGTTTCCCTCCGCTTGCCGTCATCACATTTAGATTTAACTAAACACAATTCCCTTGACTGCTTCCTGAGACAATTTCGTAATGGAAAAGATCATCAAGGTAGCAGCAGCAGCAAGCCAAACCGAGAACCGAGTTTGTTGTAAAAACTTTTTCTGTCATGTGATGTTTACATTTTCAGTGAGAAACCAATCAGGCGTGAGCTGCTGTCTTTCCGGTTTTCATGCTTTGTGCACATATCATATATATATATACTTACAAATCCTGTTTACAATGGAATGAAAAGCTGGCCATTCAAAAATGCTTTTTCTTGACCTGACTGACTAGACTACCCTTTAAAGCCAGACTATATTGGCGGGTCTGCGGTGGTAAAAGTACAGATAACAAAAATAAAAATGGGACGCAGCAGCATGCAGCAGACCTCCACACACAAGGCCAAACCTCATATATGACAATCCCTTTTTATTATCACATTCACATTTTCTTTCCAAGGACGAAAAAATCATTGTCGTCTACTTATTTACTGGTTTTATTATTACCTGTTTGTAGTTAACAACTCTCGACAAGTTCATGATGCTATGCTGCCCGCCCGAGTTGGATGAGTATGTAAATATACCTTACCATATAATATACCGTTTAGCATTGTCGTTACCCTCGTTATATTATACTCTTGTCGATCGTCATTTTCTTTCGGTACAACTGCCTGCCATGTGTTAGCATAATGCAGTGAACTGTGTGAGGGAAAAGCAGTCATAAAACTAATATGATAGTCTCCTAAATGGAAATGATGTGAGAAGCTGTAAACGTATTATTCACTTACGTATACGTACTCTACGTACTACATACAGCATCACACAGAGCCGTATGGCATGACGGTTATAAGGCCCATTAACCACACATATCCACATTTCAACAGAAAATGAGTGTATAAAAATGTAGGCTAAATGTGAGTTGGCTGAACGGAACGGAGTCGAGCAGAAGAGCAGCCTGACTGAGCCCCTTTCTAAATTAGAACAGTTTCCAAAAAAGGTTTACCTTGCTGTCGCGACGAACCTTGGTTTCCCTAGTTCGTACCTGCCTTTTCCAACTTTTGCCGTAATTTATTATCCGCGAATAATATTTTCTGGGAAGCCCACTATCCGAATTTCTCCATTCGACTCATCTTTCAATTATTATAAAAATCGGCTTTTATCCACAAAGCCTTTCATTAGGAACTAGGAAGAAGGGAAGCTAATAGCAGAGCTACAATATATAACAACTCCCGATATATAAGTTGTATTTATAACGTACCTATGTTATAAAAAAAGAGGAAGTATGTATGTAAGTATTATCCTCATTTTCCTCCCCTACTGCTAATCAATGAACCATGAACTTTGATGTTAGAAAGATGGCTAAAGGAAATGAAATGAGGAGGAGGAGGAGGAGGAGGAGAATTACTGGAATTGAAATGAAAAAGTCGGAGAGAGGAATCAAAGAATCCTGTTATAAANGAGGAGGAGGAGGAGGAGGAGAATTACTGGAATTGAAATGAAAAAGTCGGAGAGAGGAATCAAAGAATCCTGTTATAAAGTTAATAAGTTCAGAGGTACTTATATATAAAATAGGATTTTAGTTGCAATAAGTTCAGAGGGAGCTCGTTCGTAACTAGACCATTTCTTCAAATCGGAGCATTTTCAAAGAAAGATTACACAATTCCCTGATTATAATCTATCCAGGGCACGGACGGGCATTATATGCCACCTTCCAAAATTTCAATATCTCCATAATTAGCTGGATTCAAAAGGTAGGGATAGCCGCCCAGTCTTTAAACTTTTGTACTATCATCATCGCATCCCTTCCCTGTCAAGTGCCACTGCCTCATATAAACTACTTAGTTTATTAAATATTTGAGTTTGAATATACAGACGAATAGGATCTCTAATTGGATTAGTATTCGACTTTTCCTAGAGTAGTGTTAATTGCCTGTGCACACAGGACAGGCGGGCAGAGAGAGAGAGAGAGTGAGAGAGGGGATTTTGAGCGAGAAAAGTAGATCAAACACGTTATCCTGCTAGAATACCTAGCTAGATAATATTCCTTCTACTTACGATCCGACTGTTTTACGTATATAATATACTCTTTCTAACCATTATGTCATATATATCATTAGCTCCTAATGACAATTCTTTTCGACATTTCTCTGGATTCAATAAGGTGTCACGTTATGTTTGTGGGGGAGTGGCAGTTATTTTATTCGAATGGGACAAGGCGATGGTATGGTATCATCAGCACGCAGTAGGACAAAAGCCATAGTCAAGTTGGGATAATTAGAAGGTTTACTTTACTCACTGGTTCTCTTTCAAAACAAAAAAAAACCGTTTGCCGTATTCATTCGCTCACTCACTCACTCATCCTGACTCTCATTCACTCCCGCCGTCGCCTTCATCGCCTTGCAGTTCATCTCACCTAATCTTTTATATACGAATCATCGACATTGTCTTATACTCAACTCAACGCTCCTTTTTTGGGGTCTGGAGTAGATTTGGACGTGAGTGAGTACATCCGCGCGAGCATTCACCCCATCTCATTTTATTTTCTTAAGAGATCCAACTTTTTTTCCCTATAATTCCATTTACTGATGATGATGATGATGGTGAGAAAGTTGGAAAAGTTTTTTTCCGAATACGGGAAAGGCAAGGCGCAGGGAACGCTTCCACTGCGCTTCAACTAAAAAAAAAGGAAGAGGAAGGAGACTCGGCTCGTTCCTCCTTCCTTCCCCATACCTTCCTAGAAAGTTGGTTAACTAGTGGGAGAAAACTTGACTAGAAACCACATTATCATTTCCATATTTGCTCATCCTCTTTATTAACATTAGAAAGTACGACGAGGGAGCGGGATACAGCCCCACTCGTGTGGATCCAACAAGGATCTCGTCGTAGACTACTAATGTTTTAGCTACTAGGTATAATCATCATGACTTTTAATTGCAAACCCACGCATCTTAGCCCATCCGGAATGTATAAACAAAACCAGAACAAGAATAGAGCAAAACCAGCAAAGCAAAATGTGCTCAACATTGCGCCCGATTTGCATTTTCCCTTGTTCGAACGAACTCTGCATTTGTATATTATATGACACCCCCAAACTACAGGAAAAAATATGCCATCAAATCCTACTCACCAGTTATAGGCCCTAATGGCAGATTGAATATCAAAAGGATGAAAACGAGTGATCTCTAACTTTGTCATCGTGCCCAACCGTGCCACACCACCCACACCGCAGAGCAGTATACAAAAGTAGGCCTCGAGACACAAAAGAAGGAGACAAAGTACAGTTAATTTATTCCTTTTCCCTCACACTTTCACTTTTACAACATTGTCATCATCATCATCATCATCATCATCATTATCCTTCACAACAACAACTGCAACATCATCATCTCTCTCTATCATATCATGCTATAATGCGCGACACAATTTTTGGGAGTAGGTAATGTCAGAAGGGTGGTGCTGGACGAAAATGAGTGGAATACGTATACCTTGCTTGTTTTCCCCCTCGAGCGTTTTCTTGACGCGTGATATGATATACACGGAACAAAC
>JAANSN010002469.1:0-23948 GCA_036850665.1 Dicranocentrus wangi | reverse complement strand
CATAAAGGCGTATTGTATAAATTTAATTGTACTTGTAGGGCCTCATACATTTTATCCTGGAATGACAAATCCATCCCCTGCTTCCAAGAAGGACGATGACGGAGGACCAAAGCGGACCAAGCCAGGTCTGTATATTGTACGCACAATGTGTTCCCTTCTCAAAATATTACATAGTATTGTACTACGATGCTCAAATTATTTCAGACCCGAAGAAGCCCATCAAAAAACCAAAACCACGTAAGTTTGTCTCAATATACGTAGTACCAACCCACTATCATGCAAATAATGTTCGTTCGGTATATATTATTATATCACTTTGTTTTTTTCGCTTACAGAGGCAGGGCCGACAGATAAGCAAGATGGAGAAGGTAATAAAGCGAAATCCTAACTTAACTTATTACTACTATATGAAACCATTTCTAACAACAAACTTTTGTAAGGATCAAACATGTACCCCTCGTACAAGCCCCAAGGTACTTCCGACGAATCCCTAAAATACCACATTGGAACCACCAATGGAACTTTTGTGGAAGACGACGCACCGGACAAAAAGTACCCGGCCACACTTTATGTGCTTGGAGTGGACAAGGTAAATACACTGTGGAGGAGAATAAAAATTACAACACGGTTTCCTTAATATGTAAATAATGTTTAATTAATTTTAAGCTCGACGTGCTAGAGTTCGCCAAACCGGTTTTTGGCAAAGATATCCCAGATTTTAAGGTATGATCCCTTGATTTTGTTATTGCCACCGTTGTTGGGATCGGTATAATCTGTCATCATGTTCGGCAATGTCTTTGCAATTTAGGCAACAGTCGGAACATATACACCAAGCCCAGGCAAGAAGTCTCCACAAGGCCCTATGCACGGTGTTATTCTCCCCGTTAATGATAAAAAAGCGATGTTTATTAGAGACAACCTAGGATCTCCTGTGAAAGTTGAAGTACCTGAAAAGGATGTCGAATTTCATGGATTTTTAGTGCCGCAAATAAAGCGCCCCGTTGATTTAATTTATCCCGATAGTATTAAAACCTTTGGTCCATCAGCCGTAAAGATGGGAGCACCAAGCAAAGCTCCAGTCCCATGTCATGTAACTCCAGACGTATGGAGTTGTTACACTCAGCCCAACTGATGGAAAAATTATTCCAAATAAGCAGGGCGAAAATATTTTCCTCTCCCCTGATGATGTTGTCAGTCAAGGTGAGTCTTTGGTAGTTTGCAAAAAGTAACTCCTAGTTGGGATCATCATACTCTTTATAAAATAATATCAGTTAACACTAGATTTGCATGTATTATAAGGAACCTTCAAATCTGACGATGATAAAGTGAAAGTCGGTGTTACAAAAGTGGAAGGGAAGGATGGTTTGCCGGATGAGTACCATGCTGGCGACGCTAAACCGTTAAAGGAACTTGAAAGCCCTGCGACAGGAACAATAGCATTAGATGGCGAGGATGAACAACCTGAAGCGACTGTCGTCTCCGTTCCCAAAACAAAGGATGAGGATGTCATTTATAAAATCTTCCGGAAGGATGTATCTCCTCTAAAAAATGTAGAGATCACAACGCAAGACAAAAAACTAAACAAAGTGCCAGCCTATATGACGTTTCCAACAAGCCCTACGAAGCCCCCAAAACCAATGGATGTGATTTTTAAAGATTTCAAAGTCCCGTTCTCACCAAGTATGATTCCTGCAACTGCAACTGTTCTAGATGATAATAGCCAAATACAGGGGGCACTTCAAACCACTGGCGAAACTGGACCGCATTTATTCCATCCTAGTAGCAGCACTGGAAAAGTTCCACCCAAAAAACTAAAACCTGGAGTTGTTACTGGCACCGCCAATATGGACCCTAATGAACCTCCTTGGGAAATCAGTGGTGGCACGTCGAATCCTCCTAAAAGTATGGTGTAATAAAAACGGAAATACAAAGAATAATCGTTGAATTGTTGTGTTTTTAAAGTAAATTTTTATTAATTTCAATTAGATGCCTCTAAACCTACGGTGAAGGAGACCGATGCACCAGGTGAGTTTTCACCCGCTTGTCGCCAGTCCTTAAAATGTACTGTGGTTTTATGTATGCTTACATAACCATTTTTATTTATCCTTTTCGCAGACGAAGAAGTGGACGAAGATGAGACTGGTAATAACCATAAATGTTCGCCATCAAAATTATAGAATAACTTCTAGCGAACAAATTTTTTATTGAATATTTAGAAAGGTATCCAACCTACAAACCCATCTCGAGTAATAACGATCCAGTGGAATATGTAATTGGGGAACACGAAGGGAAGTTTGTTCCTGATGATAAGGGAAGTCCAGCTTTTCCAGCAAAGCTATTCATTGGCGGCGTGGACAAGTTGGATGTGTTGGAGGCGTCGTCTCCAGTCTTTGGGTTTGTTTTCAAGAATTTTACGTAACATAATATACGGTAAAATATGATATGATTGAGTTGAAGAAGGCACATTTTCTGAACGATATGATAGGGATGGACTTTCGACGGAACGTGGCACTGCGGGAACTTACAAGTTCAAAAGCAAAGAGAACCCGAATGCAATCCATGGCGTGTTGCTTCCAGTCACAGAAACGCAGGTATACTATATAGAACACCGCTGTGTAGACTTTTGAAATGCTTCATTTACGGTTACAAGTTATACGATGTTATTTATTTGCAGGCACTACTTGTCCGAGACCATCTTGGATTTCCTTGCAAATTATATTCTAAAGATGACGAGGCTCACAAAACCCCGGGCTTCTTAATACCGAGTATGAAACAACTGGTGGAGTTCTACTATCCCGATTCATATATGAGCAACTGGAACCCTCCACAAGAGGAGACGGAGGTCGAGATAATTCCCGAGGAAAAGGTTAGACCAACTGTAGGTGAAAAATTGCGGGGGAAGCTGATTCCAAAACTGAAAGGAGCCAGCATTTTTATTCGGAGTGAATTAAAACCAGAAGACGCGACGTTTCAAAGGGATGACAAAAAAGACCCTGATCCCCTTCCAAAAGTGCTATATGTACCGGGTCAAGGCGATAAGGCGGATGAGCTCTATCCAGTTGGAGATGGTAACTTTGTAGTCTTCTAATCAAGTACAACAATAGATAACTCGGTGATTTGTACACTACAAATGTGTTGACGGGGTCAAACTTTTCAGTCGTGCCTGGAACGGAGGATGCACTTGTGCCTGGCTCAGTAGTCACTAAAGGTGACTCTAAACCCGTCATAGTGATTCCAGTGCCTGACCCTGATAGCCCTGATGTAATAGTACCGAGGGATGCGAAGGATATAATAGCGATTATATTAAAGACGCCAAAATTACCAGCGCCTGTGAAAGGCTATGCATTACTGCCGAAGGATAGTCCGCGTCCCCCAACGTTACCATTCGAAGTAGTGCCTTCACAAGATAAACTTCCGAATCCTTCTAAACAAAATGCAGATCTGACTTTTGATGACGATAAGAAAAAGGTGAAAGGACCCATTATTGTCGTTACGGATGCTGGACCTCACACAATGCACCCACTTGGTGGGTCACAGGACACCGGTGATGAACCAGATATTGCTGGCTTAAAAAATAAGAAAAGTACGTATCCAAATAATATGACACTCATAACCGGTGTTAACATGTATGTATTTAAAATTAGCACATAAATTAAAACCTGTCTGATTTATTAGGCAATTATCCAGATTATAAACAATTTGGAACAACTGAGGACCCAATTCAATACGTTCCAGGTGCAAAATCTTTTGAATTTTTTGAATTTTTTTCGGATCCTAGCTCATAAGATCTGAAATTTTTACATGAGTAGGATTTCTCCGATTTTTTAACCACCGTGGCACGTAAATTGTATAATTTCCTAAACAAACCTTTTCTTCCAATGTGTAGGAGTGACAAAAGGAATATTTACCCCTGACGATAGTAGCATCTCACCACTTCCTGTGATTCTTAACGTGCCTGGAATAGATAAACTAGACATTATGGAATCCGAAACTCCAATTTTTGGGTTAGAAAATAAAGCTTAAAAGCATAATACTTGTATGTTTACAAACTGAACTTTTCCAAGTTCAACTAAAGTTTTTTATTGGTGGACTCAATAGAAACCCACTTCCAAATGACAAAGCAACTCCAGGGACATATGCCGAAGAAGGTGGCAAAAGAAGTGAACCGATTCACGGTCTTGTTGTACCAATCAATGAGCGGATGGTAGGTAGAAGCATAGTTTTTTATTAGTTTTAACATTTCATGTTGCCTTCTCAAAGCGTGCATTATTTAGGGATATCTTGTGAGGGATGGAGTTGCTTATACCGCGTCGTTTTCAGAGAAAAACAATGAGCCAGGGCCAATTTCAGGTTTTGCAATGCAGTCTTTAGGTAACACAAGGTGAGTTTCTTCTTGAAGTTTAAATACGCGACGCGAATGAATAAAAAAATCAAACATAAAGTCCCTGTGTCACCAGAGAGGCCGAGCTATTTGTGCCGGAAAGCTTTTTCGGATTTCCAGAGAAAGTAAAGAGCAAGCTAGTGCTGGAGGGGGTGATGGTACCTGACCAAGAGGTCGCGGAGTATCTCAATAATAATCCAGGCAAATTATTGGTGCATCTCAAAAGCCCTAGGTAATAATATTCTTTTGAAAATGAGGCTATGGAATAGTAATGAGGCTACTATTTGTAATAGTTTGCACAATGGAAATAATAGAAAACATGCAAATTATTATACTCATATATTACAACATCCCTGCAGTACTTTTATACCTGATGATGGTCACGCCGTTACTGGTACCTTCAAGGATGACGCAGGCAAACTTCCTCCTCGCTCAGTATCCGTCATTCCATCCGATGAAGGAAAGCCTATGGAGATATATCCAATCGATGATAGTATGAATGTCAATGTTTTGTTGTAATAATATAGTTATCCATGCCGGTTACCATTCTGTGGAACACGATTTATTCCTTGCTTTCACTTTCAGTTTTACCCCCAGAAACAGCAAAACCAGTACTAGGAAAGGTTACGATTCCGGATTCTGATCCAATTCCGGCATCAGTTGTTCCACAAGAGAATTCTCCGGATATTATTATCCCTGAAGAAAACGGTGTCCCCAAGCCGGTCTTACTCAGCTCAAAGGAGGTTCCACTGGAAGATGTGATAGCATATTTAATCTATCCAAAGGGCAGCAAAGGCCCGCCTAAAAAACCGACTGACCTGATATTGACAAAGGGCAAAGATAAAGTTCCATCAAAAGCCGCTGTGTCTATCAGAATGCCTGAGGACAATTCAACTGGAAATGGATTGCTTGTGGCTACTTCGCCTGACGGGCCACATACGTACTTCCCCGGATTAACTGACCCGACAAAAAAGAATGACAAAAATACACCTGGCAAGCCCGCAGTTGAAGGTTTTTGGTTGAAACATATTTAAAAAATACTTATGAGCTTATGTACCAGTAGGCACGATTATAGTGTAACGATTTACTTCCTACAGGTGACGACGAAGATATCGAGTTTGAGGTATCTGGTTCTCAGTTCATCGTCGAAGGTAAATAAAATGTATAGCTTTGTCTACATTGATCAGTGTGAAGGAATAATGTATATGTTAATGTTCACGAAATTCATGCAGATAATGTTCCGATTACGATGAAGGAGCCTGGCGTTGCTGGCCAAGCCAACAAACGGCCTCCTCCAACTCCAAGTATTTTTTTTATAAATTTATGTATGTAAGGTACACAACTGTATTGAAATAAGGGCGTGAATATAATTGTAAAATGTGGGAAATTGTAGGTAAACATCCAGAATATGTCCAATACGGAACGTCTGACAAACCAGTAGATTATCTCACCGGAGTTACAACTGGAAGCGTGTTACCTGAAAATGGTAAAAACAAGCGGTATCCGGCCGTTATGCATTGTGTTGGAATTGACAGGTAGTGATACATGACGTTGATTAGTATATGCATTTGGCTACGTTGTGGTTTTGAGAATGTAATTATATATTCGTGACTTTAATGTACAGGCTGGATGTAATTGAAACTGATGAGCCAATTTTTGGGTAAGTCACTCACTTTCACTAAGCACACTCTACAATAATGATTTCCCGTGTGGTCGTCAACATTTTGTCCCGTCTTGCATTTTCTAGTAAAGACCTGCCTAATGATAAAGGTACATTAGCCACTTACACCCCAGCAGAGGGGAAATCAGGCTCTGGAGTACGTGGAGTGCTAGTTCCGATTGATGAGCGGCGGGCACTTCTAGTGCGGGATTCGATTGCATATACTGGAACATTTGTACCAGACGACGACAGTGTGGAACCCGTAACCGGCTTCGCTATCCAGACTTTGACATATAACAGGGCGGGGCAGTTCTTTGTTCCGGATAGTTTCATTAAGTATAAACAATTTCTCGAGAAAGAGGCAGTGTACCAAGGGTCGCTAGTTCCTGACAAGGAAGTAGAAGATTTCTTTGTAGTCACTCCTGGGCAAATGCTAACTAGACCACTTGGACCTTCCGTGTTTATTTCCGAAAGCGTCAATTTTGATGAAGGCTCTTTCGAAGATGATAAGCAAAAGGTTGAGCCGAAAAAACTAGCTGTTATTTTAGGGGAGAACGGAAATAACGAGTATTATCCAATGGAAGACGGTAATAATAAATTAAGCAAATTATTGGTTGTTATCAATTGAATTTTAATACGAGTATCTTGTTTGCAGTAATCCCACAGGGAGAAGAGCCTGTACTTGGAAGCATTACAACTTCAGATAATATGCTGCCTGTTGTCGCCATTCCGGTTAAAAATCCTAAGCTTCCAGACCAGGTATACATATTTGAATGAACTCGAAGGATGGGATAATTGTGGGAACTTCTCAACAATTTGTAATGTTAATGTTTAGATACTGAATGAGGAGTGAAGAGCCTGTACTTGGAAGCATTACAACTTCAGATAATATGCTGCCTGTTGTCGCCATTCCGGTTAAAAATCCTAAGCTTCCAGACCAGGTATACATATATCTGAAGAATACTCATACCCCACCATTATCATGAATCCCAATTATGAACTCGAAGGATGGGATAATTGTGGGAACTTCTCAACAATTTGTAATGTTAATGTTTAGATACTGAATGAGGAGCAGGAAGCCATGAAACCCCTGAATTTTACACCGACTGTGAAGATTGATGTTAATGTGATTAAGGCATTTACTCCAGGACCGAAGAAAGATATGGCAAAACTGTTATCAACGCCACCACAAAAGCCACTTCAAGTTACAGTTGTTAACCTTGATTTTGAAAAATGGCCACTGAATATTAACGCTAAACTAAATTTACCCAATGGAGCACAGTGTCCTGGATTATTAGCTTCAAATTCGCCGTATGAACCATACTATACATTTTACCCAGGGGTACGAAGTCCCAAAGAGGTAAAGGCTGAGCCCGGTGGTGATGAAATGAAACCGACTAATACGAACAGCAGCAAACCAATTTCAAATCCATACCCAACATACGTCCCACTTGGGGTTAGCCCTGTCTCTCTGGAATATCAAGTTGGTCCTACAACCGGCTCGTTCGTCGAGGACGCCAAACCAACAAAACCATACCCTTGTATACTATACGTACTTGGTGTTGATAAGGTTCGTTACATTGCGATGCACATTCAAAAATTAAATATCACAAGCACTTCATTACTGGTTAAAGCGAAAATGTTTTAATTAAATAAATTTTTGCATTTCAGCTTGATGTGCTGAAAGCGACAAATCCCATATTTGGTCAAGAACTTCCGGACAAAAAGGCGATACCTGGAACTTACACACCTGATCCTGTTAAACCCTCCGGCCAGGATGCCAACAAAGGAAAACCGCAGAAACCTTTGCACGGAGTTCTACTAGTTGTGAGCGTGACCACTGCATTCTTTGTCAGGGATGGGTTAGGCTATCCCGTTTCGCTTCGGTTGCCCGATAAGAATGTAGATCAACACGGGTAATTTTGCGTATGCATATTTCAATAAACCCCATCCCCACAAGCAACTGGGAAGCGTTTTTATATACCTGATCAAAGATTGGGGCCACATTGACAAAATCCAATTAGGGTTACAAATCATGAATGACTACATTAAAAATCTTGAAAACCATATTGACGAAACACAAAAACCCGGATTGGCGACCGAAATTTACTTTAAAGAGGGCCATCATATCACAATTATGTTATTCCATATAGTTGACTTAGATTAAAATTATTTGCTTGAAATGAATTCAAGCTTTGGATGCAAAATACGAGTCGGCAAATAATATGGCTTCGAGGTAATTTTTCAAGAGATGGGCGAATTAAAAAAATGAGTCGTCAATACCGGGTTTCCGCCAAACAATGTGACCCATCATCTGCATGTTGCATGCGTCCTTACCCGGGTACACTCTAATTATTCTAATGTCGATTTTTTAAAAATTTACTTTCAGTTTCTTCGTACCTCTTTTAAAAAGGCCCGTTGAGCTCTTCTACGCAGATAGTATTTTAGCTTTTGAGCCCACAATAGACAAGATTTCGGAACCCGGCTCAAACGAACCGATACCCAATGCTATTATAGTTCCAGACGTGGAAGTGGAGCCCATGTTTAGTGGTGCTAATGGGAAAATTATCTTGGACAGGAGAGGACCAAATGTATTCATCAACAAAGATGCTCCTTTGCTAAATGGTGTATACACGAGTGACGATGGAACAGCTACCATGAAGCTATCAGTGGCCGAAGGAAATAACGGTTTGCCAAACGAATACTTCCCAGTAGATAGACCTGGTCCTGAAATACCAGAGCCAAAACCTGGAACAATATCGATGCTGAGTGCAGGCCCAAAGAAGCCTCCAAAAGATGTCAGGGTTAATGCTGTCTCGTTGCCAAAAGCGGATGCGCATGCACAAGATGACACTCAATATAAAATTTATCCTGAAGATACGTTTATAATCAAAAGGGTAGAGGTGACTTCAAAAGACAAGAAGAAAACGTTGAAGAAAGTGCCTGGTATTTTGGTCGCACCAAAAAGCTCGGAAGCAACCACTCCGATGGACTTAATTATTCCTAGCCAGCCCGTAGGTCCGCCGGCTACCCGTATTCCTGTCAGTCTGGAAGTAGTTGATGAAGACAGCATAATGGATGGACAGTTGGGTATTTCGTGCCCTTCAGGACCACATACATTTTTCCCTGGAAAAACCAAGCCAAAGGGCGTTGTAGTAGGTGGTGCCAATAAAAACATCACATCTCCGGACGATCCGACATGGGAACTTTCTGGAGGAACACCTAACGACGCACAGATGGAGGAACCTGGAGTAGCAGGCCATGCCAATACGAAACCACCAAAGAAGGAGTTTAAACGTAGGTATACTAAATTACGTGAGGTTTCACAAATAAGTACACGAATGCTAATGCTGATGCAAAACATATTTATCCGAATATATCCAGCCCCAACTCCATTGTTTGCGACGCAAGACGATGACTGGCCTTCGAATTTGGCATATGAGCCGACAGGAGAAGGTGGAGCTGATGGAAATGCCGTGAAACCACAAGACTCAAGCAATCCAAAACAACCAGAAAAGGCTGTTCAGGGTAAGATTTCAATGCAACTTGATGTCGCGTATAGTATAATGGAGTAGATTAGTTGCAACGATCTTTATTATTGAAACTTTTAGCCGTCATTTTGCCATTTGACTCTTCTAATGGGGTCGGAGTAAAAGGTAAAATCCCTCCAACGTCACCTACGAAGGGAAAGGAGATATATTTTATTCCTTTCAAAAATGATCAGAAGGACAATATCGATTACTACAGAGGGTACCTGCGAATTCCTGGAAACCCGGACGGTGATGTATCTGGGCGGTAAAAGTTGCCAATATATAGTTGAAATTTTATTTAAAAGTGTTACAAACGATGAATCTAATGTGTGGAATATTTCAAGCTATTAACTTTCTATTTACAGATTAGATCCGCCGACAAAGGCGTCCATGCCTCCAGTTTTCGTCGTTGGTAAATTACGAGTAACTTTTATCTAAAAAATTCAATTCAAATTGAATGGAATTTATTTAAAGATATACTATGCTAGATCCGGAAGGAGCCGAGCCGGCTACGTTCACCGCGAATGACAACCCTCGCCAGAATGTTTATGGATATTTGCTAAAGAGCGACAAACAATTGAAATTTCGCCCAGACTCCCCAGCTCATGAACCCAATGGGCCCACGCCTGGAGTAATTAAACAACCTGGAGTGAAGACGAATCTAGTTGGAATTTTAATGAAACCAGTGAAATCAAGGGAACCTAGTGACTTCGTGACACAGTCTAACAACAGTGGGTAGCTAGCAAAAATAGCTTCCGGTACTTAATTGTATGTGTAATGGTTTATATTAATGGTGGTCCTTATTTCTTTCAAGATAATACCGGTGACCTTAAAGATGCTCCAGGTAATCTTGTGTCAATCCTATCGCAATTACAAACACATTTAACTGGAAATATTTAATTTGATATTTAATTAATGTTGTTTTCTTTTAATTTTTAAGCGTACTTTTACCCGGATGTGAAATCCATGGCTGTATGACTTTGTTACGATAAAAAAACTATATATATGTAGTTCCTGTAAAAATGTACTTCATAGTTTACTTAAAAGGATTTCTATTTAAATAGCCCATCAAGGGAAAAATGAAGAAGCAAAAGGGAAATAAGGAATTTACGCCGGATGACATGTCCAAGTTTGACAAGAATTGTCTTCCGTTACATGGTTTTCTTGTAAGAGCACCATGAGGTTTAGTTTCATGATATTATAATGATGTATTCTGGGTTCCTGATATACATTTCTTTGCAGAATTATGATAACTTTGACATTCCGCCAGAAGCTGGTTTCCTTAAACCTGCAGGGGGTGAAAACCTTCCATTTGAAACTGAACCAGATAACAGCACATTAGGTACTTAAAAATGTTGTGCTTAAAGCAGATCAAAGTAGCATTTCATGTAGTAACAAAATTACGGGTATCGCAGCTGAATTCCGACCGGACACGCCTCCTGATACTGTAATTAAAGGACTTCTCTTGCCTCCTGAAAACACGAAGGATGCATCCAGAAAGTTTCTTCCTTCATCTCAAGCCATAAAACCTAAAGACAATGATTATGGAATTATGGTGTGATATTCAAATATCCTTGACATAGAATAGGTGACTGGTATATTTCGTAACAAAATTTTTAATTTTAGGAAAAGTTGAATTCAGGCGATGCTCCCATGGTGGGTTCTATAAAAGTAGACAAAAATGACATCTACTTTGTTCCTGACAAGAAGAATACGATTCAAGGTTCTTAACTTTCTTTTTAAAGATAGTGCTTCCACAGCATTCATGTTTTTCACCTTTCTATTTATGTAGCATATTGCACATATTATTTATTTTACATTTTGTGTTCTGTTACAGTATCGTTCTATCCTGATCTCGAGGCCGAACCGACGGAAGGCACATACGTTCTTCCCAAGACTCCTGGAAACCCCGGCGAATTTCGGTAAAACAATGTTACTTTAAATATGTATACTGTGATAGTGCTGTATGTAAACCCTTAAATTGGTTACACGACAGACCTTCAGGAGGAAGTGAAATTCCCGCAATGTTACCATCCCCTGGTCAGCTAATTCCCAAAGTTCCAAACGAACCTCAGAAGCACGGAGTTCTCAAACGAAATGACAATAATAAACTGGTATTTGTAGAGGATCCACCTGGCGATAAACCACCAGGTATTCTTAACTTGCATAAAATGGCAAAAACTTTCCTTCCCATCTTTCTAAACGTACTTTGATATTTGGGCTGATAGAGTTTGAAGTTGGCCTCTATCCTTTGAGAAATGAACGGCAAGAACGGCTTGATATATCGACAATGAGTGTCTCTGTTCGTGGCTCATATTATTCTGGAATATCAAACATAACTATCTTTATTCCAATGTCGGGTGCCATTGGTCAGCTAGTTGCTAACAAATTACCTCCAAGTGATCCCAACGCAATGAAATTCGACGGCATGTTAACACCCCACGATGTAAAAACAACTTCAACGGGAGAAAGTTATAAGCTCACGTTTGCCCCGGACTATGGGGGACCAAATAATAATCCTGCAACTGATTTCGAGAGTGGAACACAAGTAGTATTTTTTCCACTAGGTTCGTTGATTGGAGGTATCTCAGGTCGTGTTGAAAGGATCTCGGATTTTAAATGGGCTTTCCTTACTGAAGCATTGGAAAATCCAGGAAAGTGGAAGCCGCCGTCTGGAGTTCAAGAATTTATGTTTGATGAGAAAGGGCAAATAGTTCCCTATGACGCAAGTTTAATATGGTTTAAACAAAAAGAGAGAGAAGCGATGGCTGGTAAAAAGGTCAAGGGTGGATACTACAAAGGAGCTGCTGGTGTTAATGTCATTATACCGGAGGGCGCCAAGACAGGCAGTAATTTTATGTTAGACGAAGGTGACGTGTTTCATGGACAAGTATATCCACTTGGGAAAGGGGAAACGCTCCGATTTGTTCCAGATAATGAGGCTTCAGCCAATGGAAAAGTACGAGAGAAAGGAGGGAAAGTTACGGGAAAGCTTGACCCAGACGAATCACTGAGTTCAAATGGGAAAACGCCAGATAACGGCATAATTTGTACTATGGAATTAAATGCACATGACGAATTAATAATTACGCCCGAGCAGCCGGGGAAATGGGGATTTTTTGTCCCTGGAAAGCGTGGCACTCCCCGTATTGTTGTAATGGTTTTTGAAGTTTATAAAGCTGATGGCGGGGACGGTGCTCCAACATCCTTGAATTTGAACACTCAACCCGACGATGACACATTTGGGGTGGTTGGAGTAGGCCGAACATTTGCAGGAGATTCTGGATCTCAGAAGAAAATGTGTGCAAGTTTAAAGCAGGCGTATTTTGTCCACGAGGAAGAAAACCTCGTAGTGTTAATCTGCAGAAAAAAGAAAAGCAAAAATAGCACTGTTACCGACCCCAAACTGAGAACTGGATATTATCCATATGTAGAAGTGAATGACGAGGATACTGATGACATGGAGAATGTTCGAGCAGGTTCTGCATATCGTACTTCAACAGGTGCTCAACTCTTTGTTTCAAATCAAGGCATCAAAGGAGAATTTCGAGTGAAGGAAGCTGGCAAATCCGGACTCAACGTTGAGTCCATGGTTAAAATTCCTGGCACCATACACGTCACGCCATCAACGAAAAAATTGGTATTTAAGCCGGACGATTTGGCATTACTCATTGAAGAAGTACAAGGAACAAGCGGAGTACCAGGATTCTTTAAAACCACTATTGGGGTCGGAGAAGAAGGCTTGATTTCAGGAACGCTCTCAACAGATCGCAAAAGTACTGTTGGAAAACTAATTGTTGATAGAGCGGGTGAGTTCGGGTTAGTCTTCCTCACTGGAAAAGAAAGGGTGGTAGCAGGTCGGAGAGGTGCTGGAAGATCGTTCGAGGGTGCGGCAGAAGAAAACTATATGGGGAAAGTGCATGGAATAATGTTTGACACGGGAGGGACAGGGACCTTCTTGCCTCAGCAACCTGACGTTTCCGCAGTATTCGTTTTCGAATCTGCGGCTGGAAATCAGACGGAGGAAAATGTTTTGTATAATCCCCAATTCCAACTTATATACACGGAATCCTCGTTTTCGAACTTATTTAAGCAAGCCATTAAACAAAATCGTACATTGAAGGGGAAATTGTATATTGAAGACATTAACGCCACGATTCCTGCTTCACTTTCAAAAAGTATGAAAGTGCCTATGGCATACGTGTTTTCCCCATCAGTGTCATTTAAAACAGGGTGGCTGGCGACAAGGAAAGAGGGGGATGTGGTAGAAGTATTCTTTTTGAATGATGACGCTATCGATGTATACTCGCACCCTGGCTGGATCACGCAATATATGATTGTAGAACCTGGAATTACAAAGACACAAGAAACGAGGATATTTTATGGAATGGGTAACTGCCCATTTGACCCTAATACAGGGGCAAAAGATTTCAAGAAAAGCTTTAAGAGCGAAGATGATGTGATTTTGTTTTTTCTACGCGTTTTGAGGACGCATTGCTTGAGGAATCATTTCAATCAGGTCAAGCAATTATTGAAGTTGGAAATTTTAGAGACTGCCGAAATGTTTGGAGGAGTTGTGCTTCGAATGAATCGATCTAACCCATTACTGTAAGTTTATTTTGATAATAGGTCAAGTATTTGTAGGTAATGATCTAATGATCCTAGTTTTGGATTCGTTTGTATTCATTGCTCCTTTCATGGCACCTTTTGAATTTACAGGTCTGCACAAAAGCTTACGAGGAATCAGACGGGCAAAATTTCATCAGCTTTTGAAATATCAGTATTTTCTCAAGTATACGCAGAGCAGCTAACACGCCAAAATTTAGAACCTTCAAAAGCTCCCGACGGAGGGATAATCTCAAGAAGCTCATACTTCTTCATGAAAATGGTTGCATTTGCAATTAAGCGAGCGAAGGAAGTGGCAGGACACCATTTTGTTCGTTTAATGAGGAATATGCTGACAACATTAAATACAGCAATAACTAAACTCGATCAAGACCGGGAGCGCATAGACAATTGTAAGGAATGTGGAGAAGACATTCTGCAAATCCACAATGACAAGAAAATGCTGATAGCTTTATCACAATTCATTACTAATCATGTACGCTACGTAGTGGATGCAGACTCAGAAGCCAGGTTTAAGGAGTATTACAAAACTAATAAGCACACGATAAGTAAGCTGGCTGCGAAAAAATATACTTATGCTCCCGATATTCTGTAGTTATCTATTTTTGTAATTAGTTATGATTTCAATGAATTAAATGTAAATCAGTAAATATTGAACGTACATACGTATTGTGTACATGTTGACAAACCTTCTTTAATCCTATTCCATATTTTTACAATCTTACATGTACATTTCCTCATTTTCCAACTTGACTTGCAATTCTAAACATGGTGTATTTACTTTGAATTCCGATGAATGACTACTAGATTAACAACTGACAACTGAGAAGTGTTAAAATTGAAATTTTGCTATGATGTATAATTCTTTTAATGGGCAGCACCACCCTCAGTGGGTTTTTTATAATCGAGCTGTTCCTCAGGGTTGTGTGGCCAAAAGGTTGGTTTGTTAAGAGGATCCAGAGCTTGATCTGGAAACATATCTTTCACGTCTTCCATAGTCATCTCCTCGTATGGCAGCACATCGTCCCATTTTGCAATCTTAGCCTCATACCCTTTAACTCGTGCTTGGGAATCGCTAACAAAACGCTTAATGTCTTGCTCCTGTTAACAAAATGAGCACAAGAATAAAAAATATTAGGTAATTCAGTAACAATATAATACATAATTGCTAATTGTCAGTACAACAACAATACTTATGGCTCCTCATTTATTACCGCCTGCTTTTCCTGGGCATTTATTTCTGGCGTAAGTTTATCAGCTGGGTACGGCACGCTCAAAGCTTCATATTGTTTTTGGAAAGAATCCACAAGGCCCGGAATTGCAACTTTGGATTTGTAAGCCGAAAAATCAATCTTAGGGGCTGATTCAGGATTCGTCAAAACCCTTTTTTTTAACATTTCAACAAACATCATCAGTCAGAAGACGGCTTTTTATTAGAGAAAAACTTCAATTAAAATAATTCACAGAATCAACCTTACTTACCGTCTCAAATACCCATCACTCCTGGCTTTCAAAGCGTTATAAAACGGTCGTTGAGCCTCAGGAACACGCTCAGCCATTGCAGCCCAGTTGATGGAGCTGGACGCAATTCTTCTGGCAGCCATGATCTCTTCTAATTATGATCAAATCAAACCCCAACATAATTATTAGTACTAACCGACGAATGACGAACATCAAAATGAAAAATGAAAATAATAATTAGTAAAATGCTGAATGATTTGAATGGTAGATCTCCTCTCTAAACTTAATTACTAATTATAAGAATCTAGGTATGTTATCAATAACTACGGATTATCAACATCTACCTTTTAAGATTTCTGATCAAAAGTACTAGTACTAAACTTACTTACTTTTGAAATGTCCAAGTCACCAATTAATTCTTCAAATTAGGAGATGCGGTATAATACGAAGGGAACCAGCTGAATAAGATGGTTACATGCTACATCTAAAAAATATCATGGAATCTCCATCCGACACAGTACAAACCATACATATTTCCATACCTATGCTCTCTACACATATATATTCATCATCATCACACATCATGCACACATGTGCCATGTTCCATCCATGATACGGTAGAGCAGTGATACTATGATACACACGTTATACATACACCCTGTATTTCCTTCTCATTCTCATATTCTCAGTACATCTTTTTATTTTATGCACACTTGCACACTGCACACAGCTCACAAGTATCCCATACTATTCTTGAATTGAACAAGAAGTTCAATACAAATTCAAATAGACTGCACAAGTTGCAAAATTGGATATCACGCGGCGACTACTCGCAACAACGTTAACACAAAAAGAATACTATGAATAAAGTGTGAATGAGTGTGCTAAGATATTACATTACGGATAAGATTTTACATACTGAAAGCGATGGACACGGACGGATACGGAACGGATGCCAGCCATATTATGTATTGCCATTTGCCATATATATTTTACAGAAACAGAACGAACGAAAAAGCCAGAGAGTAAAGGATTTGCAGGTTACTTATACTTGTACATGTACGTACACCAAACCAAGACACCTTGCACAAACAGAATGCATACCCCAACGTCCCCAACCCCACGCATCTAATTGTAGTAGATTACCAATTTCAATATATACATATGCCTATATAGCAAGGATTAAATGAGCGATTTCGAATTTCGAATGCTAAGTTCCATTTGAAAAAATTAGGAGCGATAATAATAGGATAGGAGAAGGGGATTTGGATTAAAATTGCATTTATATTTTCATTAATTAACGAAAAACAAGGACAGAAGAGACCAAGCCAGGCAGAGGACAGAGGACATTTATGAAAGTTAACATCTTAAATCTTATACCTAAAAATGTAACCACACACATTCTATGCATACACATCATATATAAAAAAGGTAATAAGGTATAGTACATAATGAATTGTGGAAAAGGGGTTTAAAGCCTTTAGAACTGTACTATATTTACAGTATGTTCTTAAACTATGAATGAATATGATATGGCATCATAGAATACATGCCAGAAATGGGATGTAATGGGAATATATGGGAGTTGTGATATTATCATGATGATGATGGTATGGTGGTGGAAGGTGGAACGCAAGTATTTCTTACGCTTACGATGTTGATATTCATAATATGATGCTTTATCTCTGTCTGTAGTACTCTCCATCTCCACTATGCATGTACTACAGAGTACAGAATTCATTACGGAACGGACGGAAGACGAAGAACTTAAATGGTAAATGGTAACACCACGTATTATGATGATGATGATACGGGTACGGCACCAAAAGTAAATAGTAAAGTATATACATATCTTATGCTTTTATACGTTTATGCAGAAAATGTGTATACTAATGTATTAACGTATACTGCATAAAAATGGATTTATCCTTTATATTTTTGTCTTGTCATCATATGTTATGCTATGTCCCACACATACAGCCCTAAATTCACAACAACACTCACTCACCTCACAATTTCTTTATTGGATTTTACCTGCAGATTGTGAGTGAGCTGCATATTACATGCAGCAGTAGAATACTACCAAAAAAGAAGAGTATTTAGAGCCTCCTTTTCCTTTTAAATGAGGGAATAATATAGACATAGACATAATATAATACATATACATACACATACACTCTATTTTAATGCATTCATGATTCACTCAAAATAATAATAATACACATATTCTTAATCACAGTCATCCTTGAAAAATAGACAGATGGAAGGAACAAGTTTTCTTTTTCAGCCAGCAAAGTGTTGAGCGAGCACAACTTTTTTGTTTAAAAAGTCGTATAGTCAGACGGACACGGTGAGCATATATGGACGGATGAATTTTAGCAACAAAAAAAGTACTACTACTACTACTAGCTATAGTGCAACACAATTTAACAATCTTAGAGTTTTATTGCTTGTCTTGTAGTGTGTATGTGTGTGTTTGTCTGTGTGTGCATATAGTTTGTACACAAAACTACAGAATTGACTATTAACCAACAACTTCTTGAAGAGAACGTGAAGAAAAATATATTTAACCAAAAAACTTCCTGGTTCCTGTTCCGACGTCGTCAGTCAAATACGTCATGTCAATGCTCATTACTATTACTACTACTACATTTGCGAAACATTCAACATTTTGTCAAGTTGTGAAGAATATAGTTGAATTCCAAGATTGCTCTTAGGATAATTAACATATAGCGAGCTGGACTGGTGATTGTAAGGGGGAAAAATCCACGCTACACGGTTATAACGTTGAACGTTTTTTTGTGATTAAAAGTGTTTTCAGAATTAAGGGGAAACTGGCCCTGGCCTTAATAAAGTTGGAAGTCTCAAATTAGACTTGAAAGGCAACTGCTTTAATTTCCAATAATATCAATATATCATATACCCATTGTTTTTCAACAAGGAGTGGAGCAACGTGTATATGCAGCTACAAAAGTAAGTTTGATGAGTACATTTTATCATTTCTTAAATAATATTATGTATGTAAAAGAGGTAGGAAAACTTTTGGTTGAGCCTGATTACACGTGCTTTAACGACTAGAGGAAACTTGCGCTTACAATTTAGTTGTACAATATGGGTAGGTAGATGGATTCATATTTTAAAATAGGGGATTTGGGATGGTGGAAAAAGGACTAGAAGGACATCAAGGGACAGAGGACTTTCTATTTTAGACATAGACCAGGACCAGGGCTTCTTTCTCACCCTTACAATTAGGGATTTTAATAGTCTCTCAAATGGCCATCAATGGGACCACCGACCGAAGCTCGACAGAAATTACAGTGTATACAGGTCGATGTAATTCTAAAGGAAGAGTTTCACCAGGGAAGTCACAGATTGCTTATTTAGTTTGAAATAATTTGGCAGGATTTAGTAATTAGTAATATGTGTCTGGCTGTACAAGACGGAATATTTGGTGGTCAGTTTTAAACATATTATTTATGACATGGATTCATTAAGTCAGCTCATGATGTATTCATCAGTATTGGACTTTCGCCTTCGCCCGACCGACCCCTATGTTGGTTGTTGATACTTTAGTTTCCACTATTTCAGTGACACCCCGACATTTTTCCTTGATTAGGTAGAAATAGACACACTACGATTGAGTACATGATGAGTGAGCGTAAAATCAATGAACAGGAAATTGTATTGCCAAGTTGCATTGATGTTGACAGAGCAAGTTAAAAACCATATTATGAAGGTCATGTTTACCCTTTCTTTCCTTACGGTGTAATTTTCCCTGTATGCAATTATGCGTATGGTTTTATTGGATTTTCACAAATTGTATATAACAGCCTCAGCAAATATCCAAATAATGACACTGATGTGATAGGCGTTTCCTTCATTTCTGAGCTTGAAACGATACGATTCCCATAAGAATTATTAGATAGAAATTGGAATACCTACATACATGATCATCACCACACCTTTATTATTCCACGAAAGTGGTTTACATTTGATTGATTGTAAAATGAGCAGCTAGTACAGCATAGCAGCAGCGGCTGCGGCGCCTGATGCCTTATAAATCGCCAGGATGTGAGTGAAGGTTTGCGTTTGTAAGTGAAATCGAAGATTGATGATTCATGATATGGGAAATGGAAATAAAGATTACGTTGTGCAATCGTATTTACCTGGAAATTTATGGAACAGTGGAGAGTAACATGACTTCATTCTGTCGGAGAAAAAAATGAGTAAAAACTTGGATGCAAAGGCAAAGCTCTATTAGTTGAGCAGGATTGTGTTGTGATTCATGGATTGTTTACAAAATGATGAAGCCATAAAACGAAAGATAAGGACAGGATAAGATATGAATGAGCATACAGTTTATTGTTTGCCATATAATGCTGTCGGCAAATCTGCAAACAATTTACTAAATTGCAAGCTAAGGTAGGTAGTCCGATCCGAGGCAGTGCAAATTTTATATGCTACTGATGATGTGACGTTTTTAAGAAGCTGTAGCTTTACTTTGTTTTTGTTAGTAAACTAAGGTAATCGTATGATGAAAAGAAACTTTTGGTTGGGAAACTTGGGCTAATAAACGCAATCCAAAATGAAAAATAAGCGAGATTTGGAGAAATGTAAAATGTCCCTTGATTGTTTTTAAAATAAATGTGTTTAGGGTTTATGAATTGTAAGTAGGATTAAAATGTCATTCCGTTTCACCGTTGTCGTTCACATGAGAAAGTTTAACATGTCTAATGAGAAAACATAAACATACCGAATTACATACAGCTTCGGCTCATACAGTTTATCGTTGGTCATAAAATGCTACTTTTTATACTAAAAACTCTCTTAGTCATTGTATTATCTCCACTCATCATCGAAACATCATCATCACATTAATATTGCAGCAGCCTCAGCCGTAATATATGTTTTTGAAACACGACACGTATGGTAGAAGTCATTTTGCAAGAGACAAGAGAAAATGCGAGAACCAAACAAAAAAGATAATGACAAGTGTGTGACGATACCGATGCTGACAAAACCGAATCATCGTTTTCTGTTTTCTCTCGAGTCGTTCAAAAGTCATACATAAGTTGATTAGCGTAATAGGGCATACGGCCCATTACGTGGACGTGAAGCCATTCAAGTATTCTCGCTGGACAAGCACGTAGGTCTTCAATACACGTTTAAGTATGCAGGTCTTGTTTGCGGATTCGTGAAATTTGTGTCATAAAATAAGACATTGTGCCAGCCATTCCCAATATACCAACTGTAATTGCAATGAAAGAGTATTTAAATTAGCAAGTGTCCATTTCACACGTTGACAAAAATACTGTTTCTTTTGTGTTTTGGATATAATACAACAGTAAAACAAGCATTGAGAAACATTCCTTCATCTAGTGGTATATTTTGTGCTGTATGTAATGAAAAATGAAAGTGTGATATAATTATATAATTTACCTGTATATAAAAATTCATTAGAAAACTACAATTTATTTCTAAAACTTGTAACCATTACTTCACTCACGAAAGAGTAAATGAACTTGTGCTTTTTATTAGAAAGGTATACGCAAATCCTTGTCCAATCTGTATCTGATGGAAAGTATGGACAAAGGACAAACATGGATCCTGAAATATTGGATTGTAATATATGGATCATGCATATGCACTATATGTGTCATTTCATCATCTTTGAAGGGTGTACTATATATAAGCGCAAACAGATTGGGCAATATTACAATGCAATGAGCATGCAGTAAAAATAGTACATAAGTATGTAAGGCTGGCTGCTAAACCCTTTGGGTGCTATTTGCAAATTATGAATTACTTATACCTGTAAACGAATATTTAGTGGTAGTGACCCATACCATTCGAACATTTGTTTTAACGTCTGTTTCGAATTAACAAGCTGCAATGCAAACTTAGTATATATCTTTTATGAAAGCCTCAAACATTCACAACGTTGCGTTGGATGAAACATAATAAATTGGTATGAGAGGTGGGGTGGGTGGTGGTAATAAATAATGGTTCTGCTCTTGGTTTTCTATCCTCGGCGAAATACGATTTTATGATTTGATATAGGGTAAATGATGCGCATTATGTACATTTTTAAAAAATGAGACTTACAATTTGTTCTGGTTATTGAGCAACAACACAGATGAGGGAACATAAAGTGTTTACATTTCTCATTTTAAGCGTTCACCTTTTTCTTCAATTTGTAAAGTTTTCATTCAATGCATAGAATTGTATTGTAATTGACTTCTTTACTACATTATCTTCTTTCACTAGTTACAACCCAATTTCAAAATAGGTAACCAATTCTGTTCAAGTAGTGTGTGTGTGTGTGTGTGTGGTATATTTATATGTAGAATGCAGGATAACCTCTAATGCCCAAATTTAATCTACTTTTGCACATGATTTCAGAGAACTATAGAATTTATTTTTACTACAGTTTCTCGATTACTTTATGCTTTAATAATTAAAATACTATCGACCGAAATCTCACTTCTTGCTTTATACCAATGAACCTATGAAACATATATGAAAATATTTTGTTTGAGGGTTTCATTTGATATGTGGTGGGGTGCGATATGATTTTTTTCAAATCCCTCTAGGCTTTTGTTCGTACATCTTCCTTGACACACAGTGTCTGTTGCGCTGTATATATTACTTGTGTATAGCGGCGCGCGAGTGTATTTTTACCTTATTCTAATCCTTTTTGTTAAACAATCATTTATCACTGCTATTGGTAAGTGGCACACACACATCATCTGCATCACACAATTGCAGCGACTAATTCATACCTTGATTCAAGGTTGGCTATTTAAATAGCTTACAGCTTTTTGAGATTGTGGAAATACGATTATTTTTTTAAGTTGACAACCTCGATTATGCTAATGATCATTGGGTTTAAGGAATCTGTTGGTTGGATGCACAATTAAAGTTAAATTATCAGATTTTTCAAAGGGCATATGCGTCCGTGGAGTGGAACGGTTGTAGCTGAAGCTATATTATGTTAACATATTTACTCGAATTTTCAGTACTTACAATTTGTCACTGTCGTAGGTTATGCAGCACCTGTGTGTACAACAATTGAATAGTACAATGAATGATAATGCTAAAATCGTAGTATTCGTAATAATGAATAATTACTTGTTTTAATTTTCTTGTAGGAATTAGGGTAATCCAATTTGAAAAATTTGGTTTTGTTTTAACATATTTTTATTTATGTGAATATTTAAACAATATTTCATTTTACACTTGACACTAACCCATAAAACGTAAAAATCACTCGGATATGAAGATGCATTCATAGATTCTGTACAGGGAACAGGTTGGGTTATTATTGCGAACTAGCAAGGTACGCACTACGATATTTTCTAAAAAGAAACATTTTGTGGAATTCTCTCTTCTAGCCCTAATTGAGCCATGTAAATCCAAACGGTATATAGCGTGTGTATAGCAGGTGCATTAATTGGCAAAAGTTTAAGGAAATACAGATCTTTGTGTATATTCAAGATCCGAGCATAAATGGTTCGCGTAGTGCATTTCTTTAAATGCAGGCTTCACATGGCGAGATGAAGCCCTGTAAATGTACGATACGTGCAGTTTATACATTTTTGGTGGTCTTTGTCTTCACATTGAATGAAATTCTGCACGAAGAAGCCAAACAACACTGCACTGAAATGATTGAAAGTAGATGCTTAGATGATGGACGACAGACAAGATCTAAGAGAATATCGAATCTTAACTCAACCTACTCAACTACCCATCCCACACATCCGTCCATATAGCACATCATACTTACACTTATGCACGAAATGTGCAGGTATGTTGAGAGATTTTGAGAGTTTTTGTTGAATTAAAAGGATTTGTCGAGTTTGCACCCTGTTGCAATTGGCTAATGCACCATATTTGCACTCTGGATATATTCAAAATGGAATAGGATCTATGATAGACCATGACCATACCATATATGACCTTCATGTTTTAGCAGCATCACCTATCTATCTACATTTACGCAAGTCAGAGTTCCAAAATGTCAAGTTGACTACAAATGAAATGAAAACTCGTAATTTCATTCATATATTCGTCAAACAACAGGTTATAGTTTAAATGTGTGCGTGTTTTCATAAAATTCCCATTTGTTCGGAAAATACGATTATGATGATGGATGTTGGACACAACGGACGGACGCACAAAAGTCATCCCGGTTGGCGATGCGATGACGTACAAACGTCTGGTTTGACGTGACATAATACAGAGCCAGAAGAGCACAACAATAAAGAATAAAAAAAACGTAGTATTCGGA
>JAANSN010002468.1:0-23950 GCA_036850665.1 Dicranocentrus wangi | reverse complement strand
GTATTAGAATCGCTATACATTAGCTGTAAGACAAGGTTACCGCTTCGTGAAGCCAAAAGTAGTTAGTGGAAATTGTGTAGACTTTTCCCATGTTTCTAACTTCATGATCCAAAGAAAAAAGTTTTCTTGATATTTTATGAGGAAAAATTCATTTCCTTTTATGTCAAAACGAGAAGTTTCAGTTCCATGAAAGACTGCGTGGAGTCTGCTAGTCTGCTGCCATATTGTGTTTTGCCAGTACTTAAGTTTTCGAGTGGTCACTACGTTTCGCGAGTTTAGCCAGGTGTTGATGGGCTTAATAGATGGAATGATGAAATCATAACTTACGTGACCAATTCATTTTAAGTACGACGATAGTCATTCGTCCAATATTGATATTACCTTGGGTGGGTAGTGAAAACAGAAATACTATTTCCACCATAACATTTTACATGATGCATGCACAACGCCGAAGCCACCTTGTGAGGTGCTCACATTGTCAATGTTTCAAGACGCATCTGATGCATTGGGTTTAGAATGGAATATCCTTGCCCTTGCTCAATAATGCCTTGTTTTCAGGTAGTTTGCAATGACTACAAACAAAGCTAATTAAAATACATATATATTAAGACACGTCATTGATACCTCGAATCTGGCAGGCATAGCAGAACGCTGGATGTAGTGGAACGTGGAACCATGGGGGAACTGCGAATACGTTCGAGTTTGGCATACTACACATAATTTTATTAACTTGTTTTTTTTTCAGAAAATTCTCAATCTACTCTTTAAAAGTTTTCATTTAAGTACCTAACAACTTCTTGAACTTGATTGCTCCTTTCAGTAGTGGTTTTTCGGTAATGATAGATTTTCTAAGAACACCGTAATGTGGTATGCTTGATTTTACACCAAAAACAAAAAAGTATTTGGTTTGTTTGAATTCTTTTCAGTTTCCAAAAGGAGGATTTTTTCTAATAGAGTCAGAATTACCATTACCAGAGTCGGAAGTTCAAAGCAGCATTCAGTGGTGTAAACACATACTACACACATACAATACCCGTATCAAAAACAAAGATTTCATTTGGGAAACTTTCACTTTGAGAATCTTGTTAAAAGAATTGGGTTACAAAAAAAAACTCAATGAAATGAAGTAGTGTCGAAAGGAAAGTTGTTTTACTTTCGAAGAGAAGTTTTCACTTTTACATGTAGGATATATAGGTAGTCAATAATAGCATGATTAAATGCTGCAGTAATATGTAACATGGAGCGAGAATAGAAGCAGGGCATACTACTTTTATAGTAGCGCGTTTTTACTTTAATTTGGGTTAGGTAATTCCTCATCGCAGTCTTCATTGACTTCAATTTCGACACGAAAACTTCATTAATCTGGCTTTGACTTTTCACATAGGAATTTAGGTTTGTTTTGTGCGGAGAAAGTGTAAAATTGTGAAACTAAACACTACACACGTACACGGCTGTTCTTTGGCGCAAACGTACTGGATATAACATTCATGAATTCCGAACTGAAGTAGAAGTAAATTGCATTTGTCGACTGCTAACGACATGACTGGGACGCGGATTTTTTGAGCCCTTGACAGTGTTGAAGAAACAAAGGCTTCTTGTTTCAATTCAAACAGTGTATGTTCATGCTGAAAGCGAAAGAGGCGAGAGTAGACTTCATCTGAGTTCTCAGGGACACACGTCACTATTGTTGATATTTTAGCGTTTTCGCTGCAAACTTTTGTACAGTTTGCCGAATTTCTTGTTATTTCCGTTTCTGGGGTGCATTTTTTACTGACGATTGCCTTTTCTCTTCCTGACAGACCTCTTATGCTTCGGTTTCTTTTCTGATGTTGCCCCTTTAAGTTCTCCGTCGTAAAAGGTGTATCTCCATTTGTTCTCAGGGCTTATTTGGAACTCAGTTCTAATCCTGTTGGATTCGGAGAAACCGGAAATACCATTGTCACATATATATACGAAATTTGTGACATTGAATTTAATATTTTACTGGAGGCTGTGCATGAAAGCGAAAAGATTTACAATTTAATTTTGCATGTGAACAAAATATATGTAATATAAAAATCAATGATGTTATAGGTATCCAGGTTTTGCCTACAAAACTGGAGAAAACTTGCACACTTTATTAAAAATGCAGGATGCATTAAAAGCTTAGTTTAAATGCACGATGCACGTATGTATATATTTATACATATATTCTAGAAGTTGTCAAAGTCCCAGTATTAAATTTCATTTGCCTGGAGTGCTCGATGTTTTATTACAAAATGGCTTTTACTCAGACGGATTTACCAAAAAGAAATAAATCTGCAATGTTCAAAATCTTAAAGTGTAAAGCATTTTAAGTCGACATTCTTCAGGAAGGTTTCACTGTGCTGCAGATAGAGGATCAAAGGTTTTAGATTGAAAATAATGCTGATTCAGTAGCTTCAGTTTATGAAAAGGCATTCTTCCTCTTACTCAATCAGTCATCTTAAGCCTAACAGTAATATGGTTATGGTTGTGGTAATCTGGTAATTTAGCATTAGCATTCCCCCCATCATAATCACTGATGAAATGGTAAACAGATCGATAATCTCCATATTATCCTGCAATAATAGCTACCTCGAGAGTTAATGTAGCAGAGCAAGTTAATATGCTCGTGTTATATGGCAAGGTCAGATATTGTTAATACCTTTTGCCAGCACCACCGAGAACAACATCATTTGGCCAAGCTCCAATTGATTGGTACACCTAAAAAGCACAGCACACACAACGAATTGGATGGATGTGGTGTGAGGGAGTTACGGTGAAAACACCAAAAGATGACTGGCATGATGTTTTATCGTTTGAAAAGAGTCTATAAAACACCCTGATAGGAATCATGATGACATAAAGTGAAAGTATGAAAACGGAAATTTAATAATGATTACTAGCACACCAACATTGATTATGGAGGCATAACAAGGTTTTCAGTTGACAAGTCACGTTAACCTTACCACCATCACCATGATTTTGATTACTTTACGTGCTTATACATGCTTACACAGGCTGTAAAGCCTATCACGTTTAATTTTGCCGTTGGTCGCAAACAGGGAAACGAGAAAGAAAATATAAGGAATGTGTGTGTAGTGTGTAGTTGCGTTACATTTGTGGAAGATAAGGCATAGGAGGTGGCAGGCAGGAATGTATTTAGTGATATCGCAATTTAGATCATGCTCGTTGTTCCGTGTCATTTCGTTACAAATATCAGTTTGGCAGATCCAACCACATTTTGCGAGTAAACATGTATCTTTGATGAATTATAAATTAAATTTGATATGCTTCACTCTTCCCCCATTTCATTCTTCGGGATTTAGGGTAAGATGAAGCATTCTGTTCGGCTGAGGCGAACAACAACGGTTAGTAGGGAGTAGGAACCGCGTCTATATGGGTCCGGTCGTGCCGTGCAAGGTGCAAATAGTAATGCAAAATTGTTGGGGTTGGTTGAGTTTGGTATATAGCCTGTGGGTTATATGGTGTATATAAGATGAATTAAAGTAAACAGTTCGGGTCGGGTACTGGTAGCCTTGTGGTTTCACTTTTATTTACAGATGGATTTAAGACGTTGCTTTTGAATAATTGAAATGTTAATTTTCTTTTCTTTTTCTTTCCGTCGTATATATAGCAGCAGCATGCACAAGATATATGATCAATAACATAGTATATCGTTTTCTTATCATCAGCACATTTCTTTATATATATTATTATTGTTGACACTTTAGATGAGTATATTCAAAGTATTTTTATTATTTTTTACGTTGCAGGACAAAGGAGATCGAGTTCACCGTGCCTCAAACATTGTCCCTACAGTTCGGGTCGGGTACTGGTAGCCTTGTGGTTTCACTTTTATTTACAGATGGATTTAAGACGTTGCTTTTGAATAATTGAAATGTTAATTTTCTTTTCTTTCCTTCGTATATAAGTATAGCAGCAGCATGCACAAGATATATGATCAACATATAATAAGTACATCGTCTTCTTATCATCAGCACAGTTCTTTATATATATTATTATTGTTGACACTTTAGATGAGTATATTCAAAGTATTTTTATTATTTTTTACGTTGCAGGACAAAGGAGATCGAGTTCACCGTGCCTCAAACATTGTCCCCACTGACACCCACGTTTGGACGAAAATGTGTCACCTCTGGAGATTCCAGTCCTGCGAGCTTATCAGGCTCCCGCTCAGAGACAGAACATTCTACTTCACGAGCGAACACTCCATCTCCTATATTTTTTCGTGGTGGGGCTACAGGGGACATTGGAGGTAAGAATTTCGTGTCTTAATTCACGTCATATCATGTCATTGCGATACATCATCATCACCAAGAATTTTCTTTAATAATCTGGACATGCATTCATAGAGTACAAAAAAGGCAAAACCAATTTGCTTCCATACCTGCTGCCCAATGAATAGATGAAAGGCACCATTGTTCGGGTATGCATCTAAAGCAAAGCATGAAAATCATTTATTTTTCTTTCTTCTTGAGGAAAAAAGCTTCCGGCAGTCACAAGACCTGGTAAAATATAAATATCTGTATACCAGGTCTCATCCGTATCGTACACAAAGAACGGGAAATACTTCATTGCATGCTCACTCGTAGAAAAGCATAAGTATATATGTGTGTAGCCTGCTGACGACTGAGTTTACAGCGTTCCATATCCTGGAATTTCATCCACGATATATGAACACCATATAATAACTTCATGTGGGACGGTTTGGAATTTGCGTCTTTGGGTAGAATCCTGGCAGTATTGAAGTACCAAAGAATATATTTGGGAGTGGGAATAATGGTGATAGTGATGGGTATGTTATTAGTATTTGACTCGAATGAAAGTCCGACGTGAGCTTACTCACTGTGAATAGAAGCAGCGGAAATAGCTATTATTTACTTTCTTCCAGCACTTTTCCACGGTTTACCTCATATCATGCTTTATGGGTTTCGATTTGAGTGAAAGCCCACGACTGCGTAAGATGTAAGATTCCTTTCCTTATGGGTAAAACAGACTGAAGCTTTTCCGGAGATCAGATTTCATATCGTTCCAAGAAGCGGGCATCCGTTATCCCAACAGATAACCTAGTCAAGTAGTTGTAGTAGTAGTAGTGTATAAGCAAGATGATGGAGAAAAAGTTCACTTCTCCATATGCAATCCCGGATTCCAAAGAGATTTACACAAAGAATATAGCCGGAAGGCTGCGATTGACTGAACAACAGAGTCTGATTTAGGTTTTGTTTTGTGGCTTAATTCAAATGAAGGCATTCGCTTGCCATTTTACCTTCAGACCACCATTAATATTTATAGACTTCTTGCTTACTCTCACAACCAGGAGCATTGCATTCGATGAATGCCCTCTCTCATTCGTCCATTATCCAGTATTTTTAAAAGTTTCAAGAGGAAGCGCATTTATATGAAGGCAATTTAAATATATAAAACCCACGTATACTAGGAAAAAGGATTTTCGTGCTGATCCCCAGAGAAAATGATGTCGGGTAAATATTTCTTTGGAGTGGGTAGGATGATATTATGCATTTTAGAAAATTTCAAATGCCTAGTTTTATCGTCTGAACATGTAAACAGCTACCATTGAACTCATAACTCATTGGATACACATTTTTGTTATTACTAGCAGAAATAAAAATAAGACTTCGGTGAACGGAATTTATAACATTAAACGAATTGGATTGGTTTTCAAATTTCCATATTGTACGTGTAACTTCTAAAGTTCATGAATTCCATAGATATACCTAGTTGTTGTGAAATAGTGATCGAAGGCAGGGCCTAACTTTTGCTAGCTAGTAAACTGTACGAAGTCCTGTGCCGCATAACACGACAGTTGTTATTGCTTCTCGTAGTCGTACATCATCTTGTTTGCATTTCTTTATGAGAATTCATGCCCGGAATTAATTAGCATTACGGGGAATGTGTCGTTGCACAAAGAACAAGCAACTGCGCAACCGTTCTACAACGGAGATTGTATGCTGCTGGTACGTCTTGGTTGGAAGCTCAGGGTTTCTCTCTTGTTTTCCTTCAATATGACTCCTGGCTACGTAATGGATTAATAACGATATAACGACATGGAAGATGAAGAATATCCCTAAATATGCGTCTCAACTTGCCCTCAGAAGAAAACGTCCGTGACCTGCCTCATAAGAAATTCATTCGTCGTATGTTTAAAAGATATGACTTACTAAGGCAGAATGGCAAATGTGCCACCACGAAAATAGCAATCGGAACTGGAGGCTAAAAATTCAGATTTCATTTTAGCCACATTATATAGATATGTTAAAAGTAACGTATAAGCCTTAAATTTTAACCTCAAGCCCTGTTGCGTTCATTGGCCATTTTGGCCAATACGACATTATTTAATTCTTTCCGAATGGAGCACACAACCTGTCTTTCTGTATAATATCTACTCAATTCGCAGCCTGCTCTGGTATGGCATATATTTACATGCACACTTCGTAAATGCTAAAGAACTTCAAACTGATTACAAGCAATATATGTTGATGTTTATATATACTGTATAATATAAGTTACCGTAAAGACTACTTACTTGTGATTAGTACAGCCGAAGTTTTTATCCTCTAAAACCCAATTCCTTTCCAATTTCACTGCCAACTGCCACTTGTCGCTCACACGATCATCCCCGTGCCACATTTGAGGTACCTAATATTGTATGCTACGAGTTCCCAGTACATATGTCCTAGCCTAGAATAAGAAACTCGAAGACAAGCAGGGATACAAAATCATTCTATAAAACAAGTCGATTCAAGAACCTATGGATCTGGATAAAATAAGGTTGGCATTTCTTTAGGATACATGAAGCGTAAATCCACTTTCTTCGATTCAGTTTTCTACTTCCTTTACAAACTTTTGTCGTTAAATATAAGTAATCAGACTTGTTTGTCATGTTAAAACTGCTATTGTGCTTAAAAAATTAGACTTCACATTGCTTTTCACAGGGAAAACGGTTGTTCGTTTTGCAATGTTTTAATTTTACAGAGCAATAATTAACAACTGTTATACATATTGTAAAACTACCAACCTTGCGTCGTGTCGAAAGCAGACAAACTAAACTGCTTGGGAAGTAGGACCCATTATTTCTGTCAAATCAAATAAGACTTTCGTAACCAGTTTGTAACTGTTCGTAAGCTGAGAACCACTTTTTTGGCAAAATATTTTAATCCTGTTGAACTAGCCAAGCTGAAAAAACGTTAGACAAAAGCTATATGTTTACATAATTTGTATACCATATTGAATACGTTTTTTTATTTGAAAAAAGTTGATTGACTAATGTTAATAAACAAGTCCACCAAGCGGAATAACTTAGCTCGCTGCCAAACTTAATGAACCGAACTTATGAGCTTAAACAACCAAACATACCTCAACCCTAATAAAACCTAATAAGGCACAATGTTTTCGCACACAAATACTTAAATAACGGAAAAGTTACTAGAATTCCTGAATATAAGACTAAATTCTGAAAAATTAGCAAATTGTTTCGCCAAAAAATAATTTATCAAATAAGTATTAGTAATGTCTTCCTCGCGGTGCCTTGATTGAATCATGGGCTGTGATCGAGAATTTTTTCCCTTGAAAATGGTTAATCGAAAAATGTATATGTATATAGATGAATTTTCCGTAAGTGCAAATGACTTGGCATGCGGTTGCTTTTTGTACATATCTAGATATTGCAAAAAATAATCCCCTCGGGTCTTTCTTATTTAACCTTGTGAAAATATTTGACTCTCATACCTTTTGTGTTCTATGAATAATTTTACAATTTATTCAATGAATCTTTCAATATTTATCTTAACTTTGTTGCTCCTCCCTGCAGATCTTTTCCATGCTTTAATACTTATGATATATGTTGTGATAGAAAAAATGTTTTGCTGCAGCTCGAACGACCCCAATCATACCGTCTGCAGTGCAAGTTAATATTTTGTGTCGTGTTGTAATTAAAACGACCCTGTAAACGATTCTTTCTTTCACTGGCAAAATACATATCGATCATGTATAGGTATATATATATATATATACAATTCTCTGGAACTTTGAACGAGCACAGCATGTGGAAACCAAATCAACAATAGATAACTATAATATCAATATTATCAACTTGCTTACTTGATCCGGAAAAGTAGAGGCAGATATTGTGATTCAGAATTTTGCTTTATTTTAGATTCAAAACTTTTTTCATTATTAGCCTATAATTTTGTAATTTCTCACTGACATACTTTTTAAGCGAATTGTTTGAAACCAATCGTACTTGCCACGATCAAAACTACAAAAGCGCTGGCCTAGTTTGAACACTACACTGTAAACTTTTAATGAATGAAAACTGTAGAAATGAAATGGTTGTGTTATAGTACATACTTTCTCCTGTCTGTATGAATGTGTGACAGAATTAACAAGCTATTATTTCATCCTCCCACATATTTTTGATCTACTCGGAAAATAAAAAGACAGAAACACGGGCTTTTGTCAGAATATCCATGTGTCGCCGTGGTGGGGATACCACCATACAAGCGTTTTTCCACGAAAACTAGTTTGAGGTTCGAATTTGCGAATAGCACGAACGAACTTCATGTGGGTTGTGTATAGGGCTGAGCTATTTTTAAGAAAGAAACAAGGACTTATGAGAAGATTATGAGACTTATTAAATTTCGCCCACGTTTAATTCTAACCTATCGCGTTGGCGTTATTAAGCCTATAAGGATTCGTGTGTATTAAAGAAAACTTTGCCTAAAAGTATTACTCGAAAATCAGATCGTCTTGTTTTTCACCCGTTTCCGGTGAGATGCATATGTACTTTTGAGATTTTCTACTATTATTATATCGATCACACATCACACCATATAACAAGGCTAGATATTCAGTATAAAAGTTGAAAGGCTGTAAGTTTAATGACCCTCTTTTACCTAATCAAATGCCAGTGTGCCGTAGCAGTATGACACGGAATTGGAAACCCGTTTAAGGAATGTGACTCTAGTTCTTTGTTTGCTTCTAGGAAATGTCAAATTGGTTTGACAAATCAAGTAATGAAATATGTATCCATCTTTACTGATGGAGAGGCATATAGCCATAGCTATAGCTCGTTACTGTACCTATGCTAGCTTCAAAGATTTAGCTTACAAAGGATGCAAGCTGTAGCTGTAGAGGACTGAACCTCAAGACGAGTGAATATGATGATAATAATGCTGTGAAGATGAATGTATGTCAAGCTGGCTTCACTTTAAGCTCTCGGTTTGGATATCTCAAGTGCAATCATGTAAACTTTTATTCGATATATAGTTACATTTAGAAAGAAAACGTTTTCGAAAGTCAAGATGAATGTTTTTAAATATTTATCGGATGTTATAACCTAGTTGGTGTGTATTATTAGTTAATCTTATTTTTGATTGTCAAAGAGTTTACTAAGCCTGTAACATTTCATCACAGTTAACCAGATCAAATCAAGATGAAAAGAGTAGGTAACTGCACATTTCTCATGACCAAGGTTCATTAGTGAGATGGAAGAATTAATTAATAGATAGATCTACGGGGAAAGTAACAGCTGGAAGGAAGAGTTTTAATGCTAAAAATAGAAAAATGCTGAACGAATCCTCTTAGATTTTTCTTGGCCAACTTATGGCAAGATTAGGTGACAAGATACATAATGCAGACCATCGTAGTGGTAGCAGACCACCAGCCAATGCTAAAGTGGTACCACATACTGGGGAAGATGGAGAACTTGCTTCTTCAAGGACCTTTACCTCTCACTATATTGGGTTCTTTATCTATGTAGCAATCTAGCCATATGCATGCGTACACCCATAATACCCTCAGTCCAATTGTCCATATTCCACATTATTCCATATAAACTTGTCGTCAGTCTACTCCTACACCCACTACATTCTGTAATCAGGGTAATCAAAATCTCTTCGGCGACAATAAAGTTGAAAAATGCCTCCACAAAGGTATTATACTGCATTAACTCATATGGGTCTAGTCCTAGTCTAGGTCACTCCCCCCTTTGGAAATTTCCCTCTCGGGGTCCAATTCCCCCTCAAAATATTCGTTCCCTCTTGATCTAAGCTAATTAACCTAAACATTGGACAATATGATAGGTGTACATGTACATTGTCCCTCCGCAACTTAACCATGACCCCTTTTCATATTAATACATTTCAACATTTTCAACCTCACAAAAACCTAAACTAACATTAGTAAAAATCCCCAAATATTATTCTCCTGATGAGATTAGGTTTTGTTAGAATGGAAAATTTAGGAAGCGAAACGAAGATATGGCCCATTTATCACGGATACGGATAGAGATATGTTTTGAGAAGTATACACACACAAAGACACTGAACTATGATTCTCTGTTAGTGTATCCACTATAGTCTTTCGGGTAATAATATTAACTGCTAAAAGTTGCATAGTATGGTTCTAACATTCCATTTGCTCATGCCACGGTTACTTACTTTTCTTGAAATGTCACTTACAGTAGCGTGATAAACTATACTCTAGTATTAACGGAATGTTCTCTTACCGTTGATTCCAAATATAAGGAATGGAAGCTGCGCTGAAGCGCATATTTCCTTTCCTATAAAAGCGATTCAATTTTACATTTCTTGGAAATTCACTGAATATTGAACATATAATCAAGTGTATAAGTTATATTATGTATGGTACATATTGCATGAAAGATCTTCAAGTCAAATTGAATTCCCAAAATGGTAAATGTCCGTATGGTGGTTAAATGGTAAACAGTATCGCCAAGCATGTTTCTGAATGGTCAAATAAATACTACTGTTTGACGGGAACAACTATTTGGTTGTCAAAAGGGTTGTCATTTAATTTACTAAAAATGACTTTTAAACCACTGATATCGATACTGATACTGAATATACATGGCGGAAAATTAAATGTAATTATTAATTATCATTTTTAAAATGAACCTGTTGAAATGTGTATGTCTAAAGTCTTACCATCCTACAACAGCTACAGTTTGCTTCATATATATGCGTCTAGGTTATTGCAGGGCTATTATGGTTTTTTAGAGAAGTAGAAAAACTGCGAATTCTGTTTCATAACTTTCTTTGAATTGAAGTATCACGCTTGACTACATTGTCAATCCCCAAAATTCAGATGTAGTGTATGTCAGGGGACTTCTTTGCTCTTATAGATTTCATCTGAGTGAGCATCTTTCTGCTGCTGCTGCATGGCTTCACTTTTAGGATATGCTACTGTGGATTTTCCAGTAGTTGTCCTTTCCAGTTGTTCCTGGAATAAAGGGGTAAAAGGAGACTCACGTGCATTGTGATTTGAAATACAAAACTGTATAGGTAAAAGTCATATCAAAAGCAAGCACGGGTATTATAGCTAAAAAATCCTTGGCAAGTTCAAAGAATTTTTCACGATCACGCGCACGTAACTATATTATATGTAGCGGTAATAACTGCCCTGACTGAGATACACACAAACACACATCAGTGTAGATCCATATAATTCTATTCTCACCATATGTCAGTATGCCTCGCGGCCATCATCTTCAGCTTCACTTCTTAAATGCCGAGTCCTCAGGTGAAGGTTTCCTCTCATTCATGCGATGCAAACAATACAAAAAATCGATTTCGATAATTCCCGTATGCAAAGATGACATCCATATATGTATGGTTTCTGGTTTCTCATGGAATATATAACATTGAACCATTGTGCTACTCTTAAACTTCGATTTCGATTGAAGGGAAAACTAAGTCATTTCATGTTTTACTTCTCTGCCCTCGGAATATAGAAGCATATACTGATACTATGATAAACTGATATGGGAAAAAGTGTATTGCAGGTCAAAATTTGATTTGAAACTCATTTCAGCATTTTCCTGTTTTGAGAATCTACCGTCTCCTCGAAGCAAATGAGAACATTTAGATCCTAAAAATGTCATTTTAGTACATAAAAGCAAAATATTTCCTTTCTGTTTTTACCGTATGTTCACTAACCACTTGTCTTATGGTGCGTTTGCTTTCTCCGACTTCCAATGCAAAATTAATAATATACACACACAGATTAGCTTCATATAACAAACCATACTCATATTCTTGACCTGACATTATGCCAATAATGCAAGCAAATATAATATTAATGTGAAGCAGTGTTTAAACTTCGGCTATTTCTTAACATGGGAGCATTAAACCTGGGTACTGTAACATTTGCGCTGGTCTCTATGAAAGCAATCAGCCTTTCTATCTGCCTTTAACCTACCAACCAGTCTTACCATAAAATGTGTATCATCTACACATGAACTGACTTTTCTTTGTGTGTACAATAACGTCCTTTCAGAATGGGAATAAAAGCTGAAATACCAAAGATCTTCACAATTGCAACTGGTGGTGAGCTTTATTTAAATGCGTTTCATGGCACTGAAACAGTTTTCAGAAAAAAATTTAATAATGGTAATTTAGTCATTCCATGATGTGACATCAAAGACATCAGACTTGGTAATGTAATCAAAATTCAGGGATTTTTGTGGAGTTTGAAACCACAGAGAATTCAAAGAATTGGAGAAACGTAAAGACAATGAAGGTTGGAATTTGGAATGGAGGTGTACTTCCTGTTAATTATGGCACTGGAATCAGGCAGTGAGCCGTGAGGTCTTTGAAAGGCGTACACGTGACTTTATAATGATTATTTGTCTGTGTTTGCACACGTTCAGATACTGAACACTGGCGTAATAAAACGTACATCACTCAATAGAAACTTCTACCGTTGCTTGTTTTCCTGAAAATCGATTTATATGGTCATGGACAACCACATACGCCTCTTTGGCCACAATTGGGCCGATATAAAACTATGAATTAGAATCTCATCAGATCAGTGTTAATTAAGGCTTTTCAATAAGAATTTTTATTTAGTGTATGCGTAATGGTATTAATTAAGTAGGAAAACGTACAATTGAAGTCGTGTTTCACGACTTTCTTTTCATTTCTTTATCAGTTAAGCATACGCTATAATAACTTAACACTGTGTGTGTACTTACTTGCTAATTACTACTTCCAATCCATTATTTAATTTAGCATGAATTGGCTTATATTTACTCACTCCGAACATTTCTACCAAACTACTTTTCAAATGTATCACGAGTTGGTTGATGCGTAATACTGTTTTGTCGCGTTCAAAATGAAAAATGACAGCATTATTGATTCAAGTCCAAGCAAACGTTCTCTAATGACATACAAAACCTGCACATCCTTCGCCTTTCTTTGGTACAGCGCAGCCTTAGATAGCATCATTGTGCTGGCTCCATAATTTAGCATTACCACAACTCTGTTCATGACATATAGCCGACCTCTTCAGAAAATTGAATATACATAAGTAATGTAAATGACAACATGTATATCATATACGAATTAAGGCGACAAGCATTTTCTCAATGTCCACAAGTTATTCAGAAGATTGTATTTCATTTAACTCCATCAACACACTGCAAGCAAAACTATTGTATCGTGAAAAGAAAATGATTGGTGTCTGTTGGCACAGGTAGTGAGTGTGGCACTGTCTCCTGGTGGTGAATAGTAGTGAAGGGACTGGCTGACAATGTCTTGTGAGCAATATATAAAACTAGAGACAAGACATCAAGACAAGGAAGGCATATCTTGACAATGACGCAACGACTGCTCCTTGGGAATTTACTTTAGTCGCATCCCAAGTATAAATGCGTTTTAGACCTTTTCATTTCGCAAGTCTCCAGTGTATTACAACATTCATAGGATTTGGATGGGCTGTTGCCTCTTGCCTCTCTATTTATAATTTTATAAAGAGTTGGCTCTTGGAAGTTTCTTTTGATGATTTGCGATTTCAGGTCTTAACAAAGAAATTCAGCAATTCATTATGCGCATGAAATGCTTGCGAAACGAAATTATTTTTTGGACTGTAAAGTTAATTACCACTTCATGATGAGCTACACAATTAGCGATTCAAATATTTTGTACCCACAAACAATCAGAGAAAACTTTAAATTCTCTCAATTAGTTTTTGACGCTACTGACCTTAATGTATAATATAGGGGTAATGAACGACTATTTTTTAATAGATTTATAATATTTCGTGGCATTGCACAAATATTAAATGAACTTTGTAGGAAATAGGTATTCACGTAGATGCGCATTGAATATATCAGAATAACAGTTTTAAATCCCTACCATTGTGTTTTTCATCTTGCCTGACTAAAGTTAATCTTTAGTGTAAACAATGACACGTCGGTGACACAATCCACTCTTCCTTCCAAGCGAATAGAGCTGTTTGCGAAATTTTTGTTGGCAAAAAGTACACAATGATGCTCCTTACCAAGTTATGATAAAGTTTTCAGACTCCTGAATACTCTATACTAGTGGCAGCATTAAGAGATATTAAATGCGTCTAACAGTTGGCCACTTTCACAGTGTACTTCACTTTAGAGTTGAATGCACTTCCAACCTTGAAGTGGCATTATTATGGATTTATGAAAGTGGTGTCTTCTGCCCAACCCGTCATAATTTGTACATGACTTTTACGAAAAGAAAGTCCTAAAAAGCACGTATGAACTAACGTTATGCTCTTATCCGGTGGTGGTGGAAACTTCATGGAGAGTGATAGCAAACATTCCATCTTTGTTACGTCGAAAGTGTCCTTCGTAGCGTAGAGGAGTAACTACATAGATATTATGCAAGGTCTGGATGACTACGATGTGCTAATGATGAATTTACCGCGACATTTTTCGTGGAACGCGTAGTTAGACATGTGATAGAAAAATGATAAATTCGCAGTGTCACACTTTCATGAATATAAGTATACCTATACAAACTCCCTGTGACATTAGTAGGTAGCTAGTAGCTAAATATAAAAAGACAGAATATATAGATATGCTTTGTGCAGATCATTTAGCTGGAGTGCGAGAAGCACTGACAAGACTTGCGAGTTTGAATTAAGAAATACATTAATGCATCTGCAAAATTTCTTAGCAAGCAACATGCAAGTTTTGCAATGTTCTATTTCGAATGTATGGATGATCACAGGCGAGCTTGGAAACGTTTTTAAAGTAAATAATTATATCTCGGTTATGAGAATCTCTATTTGATTTCGTTTCCGTAATTTAATTAGCTTGAAAGGTCGTTTCGGACTTTGAGTTTTCAGCCTTTCAGCTTCTGAAGAGGCACTTGTCAATTAATTAGATAGGTAGGAGGTATTATCAAACATTCAACATCTTTACTATGATATTGCTTTAGGAAGTCCATCGGAATTAGAATTTGATATATTAGCATTAGCATTATTACATGGTTTCCTGTGCACACAGCGTATATACGTCTTGGTTGATGAGCAACATAATAGGTATAATATTTGTGTGAAAGTCCTATAAGAAAAGCTATGTTATATGCTGCAAAAGGTACTGGTCAAGGCGAAATACAAAGGCGACTGATTCTTATTAAATTAGTTGCAGAATTGGGGCTGGACTGCTAAAATCAATACACCTCTTCATTGCAACGCAACCATCTTATAAGTGAATGATGAGGATGAGATAGGCATTTTGTTCGCGATCAGTTGAATACTTTAAAAAGTACCTACCTCACTCGTCCCTGTGCCTAGTCTCATTTGAACCTGTAATTTGTTCTCGTCTTATTTTTGTACGTACATTAAATCAATCCAAACTAACAAAAGACGTAATGTGGTCAAGAGGTTTGCATTCAACGTGCATTTGAAAATATTGTGATGCCCAGGGTATACAAATAAGCGACGACCCAAATATTTATTTAGTATTGATCATTTATTCGGTAGGCTGGCCGTAAGTCTTACTTCACTGTAAAGGGAAAATCTGTTGGCAGTCAACAGCGCAGCGTATTGAATATCATACAAGTTCTTCACCTTTTACTATAACATGCTAAAGACCGCATAGTAAAATCAGTTTTTGGCTCCCCATCTCCATGTCGTGCCAGCCAGATATTCAGATCCAAATACTGGATGCCATTCTTCATACATAGGTAATATTTGCACTGGAAAAAGCAAGAAATCGATTCCACCTTTGCTTTCGCATCAACGCTGTATTTTCTGGTTACAGAAGGAGTGAACAATGAACCGAGGAAAACTTTGGAGTCAGAGAAATGACAGCAAAAACAAACTACAAATATACTTTATTGACAAGCTTGTCGTCCTTGTTTCTTGTTTGATGAGACAAACTTTCATTTCAAGGTTCATCCTTTCTTTGGTAGATAAGGTTTCGGATCACAGGGTTTCTGGGCAGTGGAAAAATTGTAAGGAAAAAACTGATAAATGTGTTACCAACAAATTGGAATTGCCTGACTTAACATGCTAATTTTAAATGCTTTTCATTTTAAACTGCACTATAACACTTATATAAATATAACAATATGCTCTTTTGCAGAAGCCCAATTTGTTTTGTAAATAAAAAGATGAATATAATTTTATTTTAGTTTAGGGTAAGCATTTGAATACGTATAATAGTATTCTGCATAAAAGTTTCAAATCATCTTATGGAAATGGAATTTCAAGCATACAACGTTCACTTCGTGAAGTATTTCCTCATTTCAATTACTGTGATATCTTGTTTGCCGTTTGGCTGTCAAATCCTTCACACCGTTTTCAAAGGCAAGTTATAACAGGAGCTTGTAAGTTATAAACTTCGCCACGTTTTAATATTACAAAATGAAGGTCAGAAACCTACCTTCTTGACATTTACCGATACAGCGGTTTAAGCCATTTGAATATGAAAGAAGAAAGAAAATCACGTCGAAACCACTTGCAACTTAACTTATCACACTATAACTTCTTGATATGTGATACGTAGTGTGTCTAGCTTACTCACAAACATCAAAGTCAAAGCAAACCCTTGCCTCATACTTCATTTAAAAAACTCTTCCACGACTATAGGGTAACCGTCAGTGGAGGCTGCATGTCGATAATTTGGGTAGGGTTCGCTTTGCCCCTGCTTTTGACAGCAAATGTTTTGGCTTGTAAGGTATCAAAAATAAATAACAAATCTTTTCGCCCATAAGCCCTATTTATGTTCCTGTTTACATACATTTTGTCATATACACCATACAGTGGCATGTATTTTATGAAGTGAAAGTATCCAGCATGCGCATCCAAAGGAAATTATTATGAAAGTTGTTTGTGAAATCTCAAGTTTTGATAACAAACTGTGAGTGTTTTCGAAAAAAGGCTTCGCTTCGATTTCCTGGAAAATATTTGTTTACGGAAGTTGGAGTTCGAGTAATAATGCTATGAAAACTCAATAGCGAACAGACAAAAGTATGAATCCTCGTTCTGGTGAAAGTTTGTTTAATTCTCATTCGAACCAATTGTGTTAACACTCTCCAATTCATGATTGGTTTTAGTTGTAGGCCCAACTTGTCCCATACAAACAAAACTAGTATTTTCGGATTCTTGCCGACCTTAATACTTACCGTTTGAGCTTGAACATGTTGCTCAATGGGGTTCATCAATTTGTCCTTTGTGGAAATTTAATAATGCATGAATCTTTGCCTGTCAGGTGCCACCACTACCACCTCAAGCTTTCTAAAGCTGTAACAGTGTGTGGCAGTTCAATAAACCCCCGTTTTGGATTATGCATATTAGCGTATTATTGTTTGATACAGTTGTTTGTTTCCGGAAAAAGGTTGACAAACGAATACTAATACTTCCTTCTTCTTCTTGCACTTCCTAGTGATTGTTTGATGTTTACAGAGTGTGTCTCATTTCCGCTCAAAACGTGATTTTTGTTGGCTATGGAAGAATCGATAGACAAACACCGTTTACCCATATACCTAATACATATAACTATCATCGGCAATGTATCAACCAAACTTGAGTAAATCATTGTTAACGTTCGGATTTGTCTACAACTAAAGAAGCAAAACACTGAAACGAGACGGATATATACTACTTGTGTACATGTAATTCGAGATGAATGATTTTCAATTAACACATTGTTTTCTTTTTATGGATGTGTTATTGCTGATTTTTATTGATTTTGGATGTGAAAAAAGTTTAAGTATAGTTTATTGCTTTTTACTGCTGTTGTGCAGTTTCAATTTGCTTTTTACCGAGATGCTTTAATTAGAGATTTAAAAAAAAGTGATTCTACCCAATTAGTATTTAGCATTTTACACGGCAATGGTTTTCAAAGCAATTAAAGAAAGTTTTCAACTTGAACTCCCGTTCAACGGACTTCAACGTGTACGAGCAGTAAAAACATTTCCATCAAACAAATCTCGTACTTTTTTTTACATAAGGCAATTAACATCTAAAGTTTGTTTTAATGCTCTGCTGGTTTGGCTGGGTTCATTGTAAGCTATAAAGGATTACATGTTCATTTATAGATAGGTATGATATATTTATGAATGATATATTTGCAACATTATTAGCATGTTTCTACTTTTGCACTTTTCTTTCTCCAGGTTGTTTCAGTCTCGGCGGCTTGAATCCGGAACTATACAAGACGAAACTGGAGTTAGAAGAGGATGACGGGACGGAATTTTCAGAGAACCATGTTGGCCGCGTGTGGTTTGGCTTGGAATATGATACAGCTTCGGAGAGACTCATAGTTGCTCTGATAAAAGCTAGAAATCTACCTGAATCTCGAAGCACCAGCTCATCTTGCAACCCTTTTGTTCGTGTCGCTCTATTCCCAGACGAGAGGCGAACACTTCAGTCAAAACCAAAGAAGAACTCGAAGAATCCCCACTTTAATGAAACTTTTGGGTTTCAGGTATGAAAGGACTACTTTTCTATATTATTTTCCTCTTCTGACATTCTCCTTCTCCACTCATTCTATCTATCCTATCTCTTCAATGACGACGATGCATTTATGAATTATTCATACTATAGTAAACTGTAAACTTATTGCAGATTATATGTATTATCCATATTCCTTTTGATAATACAAACTTTGGAATGGATCAAGGTAAATGGAAAAAAGGTGTATAACATGCAACTTAGAATTATAGGTAATTTTGTCATTTAAAACGAAACAAACGAGAAAAACGAGATATGAGGCTTAGTTGAAGATGAAACAAAGTCAGTTTCTGAGTAAACGTGTGTATTGTAAATGTTAACTGTGTTGCATATATCTGAAGCATGAGTTTATACTCCTTTCTGGTATCCTATTGTAATATTATAATTCTGTAAAATGGTCCAGGTCATTAATAATGTTGCTGTCTAGTTTTAAAAGCATATAGTTGTACTCTACAATCTCTGCTCATTCATATTCCCACGTAACTAACTTTTCCAAAGTGCAAAATACTTTTCCCTAATGACCTCCCTAGTTTTCACGCATTTTTATGCAAATACGATTTTCAAACAACTTTTTGGATTATGATGTGGTGGTGATATGATTATGCAGCGTACATGCAACCAGATTTTATAGTATATAATTTAGATAAGGGACGATATTTATCAACTACATTTTAAAGGTTTGGGACTATCCAGTTTACTGGGAAAGGCAAAGCTCATGGTTAGAATTACATATACACATCGATCGAGTTGTGTGCTCAAAAACGATTAAATTATGCACTTTTTTACCAATCAATAAATGGATTACTGAACTATGAACTGCAGTTCATGGTTTGAAAGCTCATCAAATGATCGTATATAATCAAAAATATTCTTGTAGGTATATAATATAAATTTGGAAGTTTGCTTAGGACTTTAGAAGTAATTTAATTGCTTTAAGCAGTGATCTCATGAAGGATCTGCGTGATAAAATACGTACAGAGGCTTCATGTTGATTATATGGTTTATTAAATGTCGTTGACATTGATAATATGGCTTTCCAGGAAGTGCTAGCGTGGCATCAGGAGGAAGAGTATTGGATTTCAAACATTCAAGCATCTATTGCTACTACAATTGTAACGGGATACAGGCAATATTCAACGTTGAGAGTAACTTCCGAATGTTTTGCTGTACTGTTGCTCTGCATTCCGTATTATCGTCTGTAGGTTTACAGGGAAATTAAGTTTTCAAAGACTTCACTATTCAAGTACAAGGTTTTCTAGCTACGTGTGTCAACCAAATGCGAAGCGGTATATAAAATAATTACTTTATTTATGTAAGTACACAACAAAGTGACATGGTTTCAGGAGGAAGAGTAGTTTCAAAGTTTCATGTTCCTCACAGATGTAGCGGCCAACGTTAAAGCGTTGTTTTCTTTTTCTATGTTTTGTATATTTCGATCGATGAAACGTTCAACCTTGTAAGGCACTCTTTGAAGTGCTTGCTGCAAAAGACACATGTACTTAGTTTTTTAAAATCACTTGACGTACGTTGCACGTACACCTTGGTACGCCACGTGGATTGTGGGTTATATAATGTCATGTTGATAAAGCCAATTGACGTGTTCTTGCATCGTACGTCATGCTCTCAAAATTAGATGATAGAAGAATGAAAGATTGGTTTCGAGATTAATAACATTTAGGCTTTAAGAGGTTTCAGTTTTTATTAACACCAGCTTTCGTATAGTCTTCCTTTACATTTTCAAGTGTAACGAAAATGGCAAAAATTTAAAACGGCCACCGGAGGACTTTCCGAGAGAGAAATGAATACACGATCTGTTTGTGAACTCATATGAATTCTAAATATTACCTTCATTTCAAGGTAAATCGAAATGTGTGGCAAAAATTACAAACCTCACATGTATCAAAGAAATATTAGTAAAACGATTACTAACCTGATCTACGCTACGGCATATGCTATTGAGTAATTACAAGTTTGCGTTTTTGCAATTAGGTGGCGATACAACGTATTTGGTAAGTTGTGCTAAAGGCTTACCCAAAGTCGTATGCCCCAAATACCTTTGAACATGCGATGGAGAAAGTTCATATATGCTAGGTAGGAGATTGCAGAGAGTAGCAATCAGTATCATCAATCTTCTCTTAAGGTTCGACGGTAAGAAGGATAAGGTTCGTTTAGGTTTCTGATCGTGTATGAAAAAATCAGGCATTTAAAACATAAACAAACACCTTGAATCTCGACTTACTCTCGTAAGGATTTTGTGTGAGACTGAAGAGAAAACGTTGCTTGGGATGTTCACTTTTATTCAAAGAATGATGAGATTGGCTGTACAGTACAATGTATAACGTACCTATTCAACATTTTAGCCTATGAAGAATATTCAACACACGATGAAATTGCAAGTCGTGCCTTTCTGATCCCTGGAATATTTGCGAGTGAACGTATCTTTTCATTTTAAGAATTTACTTGAAAGCATTCTATGATCCTTCCTTCCTATGCGTTCTTTTATTCAAAAATCCTATGTACTGAATCTAATTATTCCCTTTTCCCTTTCCTCTTTCAGATATCTCAAGCCGCTCTGAGTGAGAGATCTTTGAAGCTTAGTGTTTATGATGTGGATGAAAGCAGCAAGAAGCACAGTCTAATCGGATATATAGTCCAACCTCTCAAGGATATTGATTGGTCTTTTGGGAAACAGGTAATAATAGTCTTTTCATCTGGATGTAGCTTGTATTTCTGCTGAATGCATATACGCTTATGCTTATATTTACATAGTATTGCATTTCTAAGCTGTTATAACTTTCCTTTGCTAGCAACGTGAAAGTACGTATTATTATTGAAACTCGAGACTTTTAACGAGAGCAAATCATCCTCTTTCTAGGGTCTTGGTCTTTCTCTAGTGGTGATCACACAAATTTTCCTTTGTGATGATGATGTAGACCGCGTTACACACAAATTACAGATTACGCTGTTAGATACGTACTGGATTTGTGTTGGAACGATACATCTGCCCTCCTCTCGTATGCTTTCTTCACTCTCTGTAATCAGTACGTACTGTATTATTTACCGCCGCGTCTCGTGTTCGTCTAGGAAATCATTTTTCAAGAGTTTCGATAATCAATCGTCTTCCTACTGAGCATTCTCGACAGTCGACAGTAATAAATACAGGCGAGACGGAGTGTTCACGTTTCCACGTACAGTACATCCACCGCTCGTCTGTCGGAACAAAGTAGCAACCCTTTCACCTACCTTAAAGTACATAAAATACAATATTCACTTGGATGCATATGCAGTAGTAAGGAACAACGTATGTAATTTTTGTTGATAAACACACATCTTAACTCCCTTTCGCCTAATGACTTATCGTACCTAATGGGATATTAGGTGTCCGTAAATGAGCGAATGATCACTTGTAGTCTGACCCACAAGTCAGGTCGTGATCCATTTGTATTTGCTGGATCGATAAAGAATTTGCCATACTAATTCGCTTGAATACTTGTACGGAATGATTACGACAGCTACTTTGGCTATAGAGCTATATATTACCCTTGGCGTTCTTTTCCCTAATTGTAAGTGATGCATCTAATCAACGAGTTTTTGTACCACACAGCGCAAATTATGAATTGCGAAAGTATGCGAGTATTCATACTCCATAGACTTAACAATTGCGCAATCAGTAATCGGACAGCCAAATCAACTCAGTAATCCCCATCGACGTATTCATTCACTTGATACTTCGTTTTTAGTAATATTTCAAAAAAATTCTGGAAAATTTCCCTTCACTAGAATTGGATGAGCTGCAAAATGGCAATGCACAGCTGAGAATTGACTGGAGAGGTGCATCAATATCCTGATAACGTGTATAGGTAAATACTATTCATTGTTTGGATGTATTCAGTTCAGTCTTGATATGGCACGTCGCGTCATCGCTAGCACTTGCAATTCAGGCTTTATGTACATCAATATACCTGTTTCTGTTCTTACCACTTACATAACACTTATTTGTAATTCCAATTTGAGACGGTGTATGAGTGTATGTTTGCGTCAGCGGGTGAAAGTGAGATTTGCTCCGTATCTCCAGCTATCATCAAAAATGTCTCGGTGAATGCCTGCCTCGATTTCACCGATGAAATGATAGATTTTATACTGTTTCTATGCGTCATATACAATCATATACAATTTCTATGTCTAATTATATGGATAGGAGTTTTATATAAACTTGCTGTAACTTCCTCCTGAAAAAAGAAATTACTCTTGTACTTGTAGAAGATCCTAGCCAAGCCAGGTAGTGATGCATTGTCTGTTCAGCAGGCGTTTTGATAAAATAATAATAAATCGATCCGTCCTGTGCCACAGCGGTGGCAAACTAGCAGAATGAGTAATGGATGGAAAAAACTACAGGAAAACAGCACGATAACCTTCATATTTGTACGTATACTTTCGAAATCATATATCACTCGACTGGAAGCAAGGGTTTCTTGGTGCTTTTTAAAATGCTGTTGCTATTATGGACATTTCCAGAGTAGTATGTTGCCAGATTAGATAAATGGTGTGATATTTGCTTGAGAAAAATTGACAACGGAGAGGAAAAACCCTAGAACCGTGTGGCAATTTGTCGCTAGATTGGTTAGATGTCTATGGAACAAATATACATTAACACTAGATAGATAATCTTGTCTAACTAGACGTTTTGTTTGCATGACATGATGACAATATTTTTTTACCCTTTTGGTATACCATAGTCCGAAGTTGTGCCCGAAGTAGGACTCAACCCGTTCCATGAAGTGTAATTCAAATAGGATTTCACTACGTGGTTATACTGGGTGGCGCATGTTACCCGGACCATGGAATATTTAGCATAACTTAAATGTTTTAAGACATAGGGGTTTTCTGAACATTGCATATAAAAGACGAGATTTTTGGACACTAAAGAAAAAAATTTATGACCCATGCATTAACCCACCCCTGCTTTCCTTGGATTTTTAATTTTGAGTTCACATACACGGAAACTATGGCTTTTAAAATTGAACAATGACAACAACTGATACCGAGGTTAGGATCATGGGCAAAGGTCACTTCAGACAATTGGAAGGTGGGCCCTGATCAATTCCGATTTCAAAATGAAAGGTTGACAAAAAACGTTTGCCGTTGAGGCATGCGTTAAAACAGACTC
>JAANSN010002467.1:0-23953 GCA_036850665.1 Dicranocentrus wangi | reverse complement strand
GAGAGTCACTTGCGTTTGCATTTGTCTAACTAAAATGTTAAGCGTGTAGTAGAGTCAGGCAGGAGTCAGTCATCTCTCAAATTATGCCTTCGTTTTAGTATTTCGTCCTCTTGTTGTGACTCCCAATAAATGAGATACTGTTTATGCCATTAAGTCAATAATTTTATAATATGCTGAGCATATAGCCTTACTTGAAATTCTACTGGTTCAGTCACTCTTTATGACGGTGTTTGGCATGTCACAGCCACTCCTACCTTGTTAAACTTGACCCTGGAAGCTTCATAAAAATCTTTCATTTCAGTTATTTTTTATATTTCAGGAGTAGCATCTGCATAGCATGCATACCGCTCGTTACAGCTCATTCATTTTTGTCCTAGGTGATGGAAAGGTTTAATTCCGTTTGCAGACACACACCAACTCCACATTCCACATAAAAACAAGAGGAGGAGGAAGTTTCACGTTCATGCTTCGTCAATGCCAATGATATTATACCAGCTTTGTTCTCTAGTTTCAATTACAGCAAACGACCACTCTCCTATTGAAATCCAATCAGTAGTACCGTGAATTTTTTATTTTCTGTAGAATATTCAATTACTGTGAGTCCTTTTTAATTGCGTTTCTGGTATAATCGTTAAAAGCCACCTCGCATAGCTAAATGAAATGTATACACACATTCATACAATGTATACCACCGGCCTACCTGCTGTTAGCCCATATATTATATAAGAACATATATATTAAACGGCCAAGGAAAATTGATACAGATAGAATATGCATGGGTTGCATAACATAACGTTATGCATTGTTGCTGTAAGTCTGAAAATCCAATTAAGAAAAGTCGTCTGCACCCATGTTTTCTAACAGAGAAAAAAAGTAAGTGCATAACAGGAAAGGTCACACAGACTCAATTTTCAATTTGAGAAGTCAACCCTCCTCCTCCTCTGACAATGAGACACAATCATCGCAAGAGACAGGGGGACAGTTTACTTGATTGTTTTCCACTTCTGTTGGCAATTTACTCATGTTCTCACAACACTTGGGAGGACAAGTAAGTTTTTTAGTTGTAGAGAAGCAGGATAATGTATCAAAAGACTGTCACAGGAAAGTCGTGCTGCTGCTGCAGCAAGTTATTTTTTTGTATTGGATAAAACCAACTGATTTCCATATCGAGTTTCTGGTAATTTTTCTCATCTTTCTTTGAGCAGCGCAAAGAAAGTCATGTCCATGACATGACTGTCACATTTGCGGGATTTTAAGCATACATCATTCTTTGTTGAATTTAATGTCTATTTGAACTTGAAAGTTGGATTTTGAAAAGGGCAGATCTTTTGAATGCCGACTGGCTAACACATTTTTCATTGAAGATTAAGTGGATTTCGGGGTTTAAAAAGTAGACTGCATTCAAATGCAGAGTGGAAGTTTCGCATATAACTTTTTTGTTTTGAATGCATATGAGCAGTCGGACACTTGATGAACGGTGTAATTTTACCGGTTGCAACCGAGGTTGGTTGGAATAACATACCTGATTTGAATGCTGGCACTTGCACCTGAATATTAAAATTTTGTTTTGGTGGCCGATGAACAGATTTACAAACAGAATGTTTTTCTAATATTGTAAACGAGAGCGTTTGATGTTGTTTTCTACTTGGTAAGATTCTTTAGCGAGATGTATCGTAATACGGCTCGATTTCATTTCTGACTTTTGAATATTACTTTAAAATGGCAAGCAAAGGTAGGTTAGAATTGCCAACAGCGCAAAGCTGATTTAGAGAGGATTCACTAGCTGTGTGTCAATCCATTTTAGGAAAAATGGCGACGATTGTAACAACACGAAGTTTTCCTTATATGATTGATGTTATACGCAACAGTCAGTCACAAATTGGGTGCCAAGGTCTACAGGCTGTAGGCCGTGTAAACTATTTACCCAGATTGTGAATTCATCTGAGTAAAGTGTCCATATTCGTTTCTCCTTTTTTAATAATAACAAAGAATTCCATTTTTATCAATGGTTAATCAGTCAATTAGTCCGACCATATATGGTCAACTGATCGTTGCAAAATACAATTGAGAGCTTGTAAAGTGCAAAAATTGCAAAATGCTGAAGAAATCGCCGTATGCATTTCCCTTTTGGTATTAAAGTAAGCACGCCAATATTTCAAACGTGTTTATAATCTTGCCAATTACGGAAATTGATAGAGTGCTGACATTGTAAACGACCATTTGAGAAGCAGATAATTTAGCCATAAGCCAAAAAAGAAACAGAAGTAGAGGAGTCAGGTCATAAATCTCAATCTCAAATAAAGCAAGATAAATGAAGAGATTATGATAAATATTATTTTAGGAAAACAAAAAGTTGTTAACGGTTCTTGAGGACAGCTTAATTTTATTTTATTTTTATTTCAAAGCGACTCCTCCGTTTGGACGGCATTGCTCTTCGTCAGAGCAAAATTTTCTTTTCTCAGAGATGAAAGTTAAATCAACTTTCAACAGTTCTATGCGAGCTTTCGTTCTGTGGGAAGTTGTAAAGAGCATAAATTGCCGATTTGCAAAGTTGGGGTACTCCTGCCAAGAATATTTTTGAACTTGACGCAGTAGGTATATGGTTTAGGGGAAGTAGGCTAATGTGACTTTATTTTTTCCCTGAAACTGTATCCAATACTGAATGCACAAAGTCCTCTGTTACTTTCTCCGAAGTGAATTTGTTTTCGTGAAATTGTATCCCCTACCTTCTGTTGGAACTCCTGATACTTTCTCTGAAAATAGAATGAGAGAGTTGATCACCAACCTTTGCATGCGACGAAGCTGATTTGAAGTATGTTTGATGTTGAAATAAGTTCCCTCGAAGTTTGTACAAGACCAGAATTTTTCCGAGAATGTCTGGGATCTCAGATCTCACTTGACTTGTCATGTCGCACAACATGTAAAGTGCGTCAAGCATGGTAGACGACGACCCAAGTCTGTGGGAAAAATGATCTTGTTATGAAACACTTCTTTCTGGATGTGTATGTATAAGTATGAAAATAACTGTACGTACAATGTTTGTTTTCCATTTTTCCGGGTCCGCCAAGTGTCACAGGGTGTGTACGTCACTGGTAACTGTATAGTGCCGCAGGAAAAGCATTTGTGAAAACCTGGTGCTTTTGCTATAATTTCATCGAGTGAACCAATACCAATTCTAAACAGAAGTGTTGGCACTATTAATAGAATTTTGAACACATCAATAGTACATGGAGCAAGTATTGTGCTAACGACATGACAAAGTTATATCGAATAAACGAAATAGGAATAATGCAGCATTGCATAAGAATAATAACAACAATATTATTGATACGAATGAATCTATGAGCAAATGCTGGCAAACATAAGTTCTTGGGTACTTTTGAGCCTCATACTGACTATTTCCAGTTCCAGATGTTTGGAATGTTTACTGAAGTTTATCAGCCCCCGACAGGAGTGCGGATTTTACTAGTTCAGCAGGAAGTTTTAGGTTCCAACTTTAACTCATGCTATTGTACTCATTGTTAATACATGTTTCATAGTAAAAGTGGCATATGCTTGTCAGTCAGAGTCATATGACAAATGGATTTTTCTGTCAGATTATTGTTTTACGTAGAACTGAGGAAAAATGCATAGAGGGGATGTATGGACATACGTTAATATTTCATACTTACGCTTTACTCTTGTAAATGCGACCTTCAAAGCCTGCAACGTTTTTTTACCGAAGCTCAATGTGTTTCCACTCAAAATCTCGTGTAAGACAAGGTTTCACAAGGAAATCTATCTTGTGTTTTATTTATGACAACGACTTGCACAGCGGAGTGTCTGGTAGGAGATATTATTTTGGGAAAAGATCTCATAACCTCGGCTCAGCGAAATGTTTATTTAACACTATTTTGGGAACAAAATAAATGATCCAGAATCCAGTTTCGTAGTGTGAGCCCTAATGCTTTCCATTTTTGTGCCAGCAGGATACTAGTTTGATTACATGTGTCTATACACGCGGACTACTTTTGCCGACGCGTAAGCTGGGGCACATGATTGCGCTAAGCCTTTCACTCTTACGGGGAATCAAGCAAGGTGGATTGGCATGACATGCATGAATACATATATATGTACATACAAACTGTGCTTACACCTGTTTATATACTTTTGAGGAAAGGGAATACGCCCTTAGTCCATACCTAGACGCACAGATGAAATGTCATGCTGTCCTACTAAATAATTTAAATTCGACAGAAATTATTTTTCTGACTTCCATTTAAAAGTAGGGTAACAGTTTATCTAATGGAGAAAGGATGTTCATGAGTTGCCCCAAAATGTCCTTCCGTTTTTATAAATTCATGAAATACGTTTCCCAATACTATAAAATGCAAAATGTAATGAATGTATTAAATACATACAAAGAATTTGTGCAGGTGTGGTATATATACTGGTTGGAATTGGAATGCAATCTTTTGAATCTGTCTGTTCAAAACACGTGTATATCTTGGAGCCGACTTACATATAGGTCTACTTGTGTGTGAACCCCCTGCTACGTCGCAGCTACAAAATAAAACTCTGGATTTACTAATCTCCCTTCTTTTGTTTGATTATTGCTTTAGCAATTTAGACTAATAGCATTACTTTACGCTTGCTCTACGCATTTTGTGTATGGTTATTACTGTTGGAGTGTAGTTTTGAACATGCCGCATGTCGTTCCCTTCCAGACACTCAGACGACCTTGTTAGACTTGTTTCCAATTAGTTCCAAAGCCGCCATTACACAAGTTACATAGCACCTTCAATGAAATAAAAACTCATTTTAGAGGCAGCCCGAGTCTAATAATCTAAACCAACCGCCTTGAATCTAAACAGTACATGATCTACGTAGGATTGTAGGATGTACCATAGTGCGATGTTGTATGCCTAATCGGTAAAGTTTACTTATAGTACAGGAAAACTGATTTCTTAGCATTACCGAAAAACAAGTCTAGACAAATTGAAAAGTAGATACTTTTCTTGTTTTACCAGGTAGGGTCTACGTGTCACATCGGCCTATTATTTTATGCCAACGCCCAATCCGGAATCGGAATTGAAGGTTTCCTCTAAATGCTCACTGAAGTTTACAAAAACTAAGCGACATGTTATAAATACCTCGGAAAACTACAAAACCTAGCCAGTAAGGGACAACCTTGTCATGTTCATTTTCATCTTTGGTATGATATGACAAACGGCAGTCAGGTTTGCTAACTGCTTCGTCCGAGCCGAGTTTGTCTTAAAAGTAGCCTTCTTGGAAATTATAACGGTTTGCCTTGTTTTATTATACAAGGCAAGTTATACTCATGTAGTTCCAAGATGTATATATGTATTAAACATGCGTTCAATTCCTAGAAAATTCCCAGTTGCGTCATCGTTAATGAACCTAGCTCCAGCTCTTGTTCGTTCTTCACTTTTGGGAAAAGTGTATCCGTTATAATCCTTTCATGCGTTTAGGTACGTCTGTTAATGTATATGCTTCTTAAACTTTCTTGGCTGTTTGGAAACAAGTAGTTTGCATAAAATTGTCTATTCAGCCGAATATTGTGGTTGAACTGTTCAACACTAACAACCCCAACAGCCGCCGCGAGTTTATCCCACTACAACAGCTACTGTAAAAGTTTACAGTTGTCATTTACAATCCACCTACGACTTGAAACCATGAAAGCAAAAGCAACGCGAACACGTTGTGTAATGATTTAGACGTAATTGAATTGACGACGATCGAAACAACCTAACATTTTTATCCTGGCCTACTATTTTTTTAAAAATTGAATTGCCAGGACTGATGGCAGAATCATGTCGACACACACAAGTAACATGACATCCTCCAGCACATAACTCATTGCCGACAAGACGAGGAACGAAAAGTCACTCCTCATTTCAAAATATGTGCTGGGGAAAGTAATAGGAAGTGAAATGATTGTATATAGGTATAGGTATGGGCACAGCAAGTTCAGTCCGAGGTTTTTTCTCTAGTCCATTCACTATTGGCTTTTCCTTCCACACCGCTTCATGCGTGCAAGCAAGAATAGAAAAGTAGTGACGTTCATCAAACTAAAAGCTTTGTTCATAAAAAGTGTATCCGTCTATTGCCCATGCATTAGGTCACAAGGTAGATCCATCTCGGTCACTTATAGTTATTATGAGTAACCTCTGAGACTCTTGGGTACATTCCTCACATCAATAATGTGTGCAAATGGACTCACTCCAAGTTGTTGTAAATCTTGTTTATCAATAGTTGATCATGTTAACTTTGCTGTGAGTCACGAGTCACTAAGTTCAGGTTCCAAATACTTTTTTTTGATAGATCCTGTGTTTAGAGTACCCTTAATATTTAAAGAGTTCAAGACGATGAATGTGTGTTTTCTTCTTCTTCTTCTTGATTTAGCCCTCTCCCAGCTTCTCCAGGAGGAGAGCTTGTTTTAAAAGGAAAATCATTTGATTTATTCCAGGATTGACATATATTCATTCTGAATTCTACTTGTAGGCATATAATTTCCTCCATCTCTGTATACAGAATGCTCACTCGGTGCTGCTGTGTGTTGTGCATATAAATACTTGGCATTTATGAAAAAATTATCACAAAACGATGTGGTCGCGGTACGAATTTGAACACAAGAAGGAATATTGTCCTACGTCATCAGTCAAATTCATGTAGCCAAACTCATTCATTTTATAGACCCCTGCCCTGAATGTATTTCTAAATACGCATTAGCAAAAGAGGACATGTACTCTGATTGTCTGCTACTCTGCCTACCCAACTGAGAGCTTAATTTTGTAAATTCTATATAGTAAAACTGATTAGACGGGAGGAGCACGATTGAACTACAAGCTTGAATACAAATATCCTACTAAATACCTTCTTCTTTATTGATTATTCATTTCACCATTTTGGTAAATGAAAACGGTCTTTTGTGAAACGTAGGAAGAGGATTATTTTATTTCGTAAGAAGTGTTTTTCTCCAGCTTTGATGAAACTTTCATAAAGGAAACGCAAAACGTGGTGCATGATGAAACAGTTCAAACATCATGAAAGTAATCAGACATACACTAGGTTTTTCAAGACGTATCGTGTCATTACGGCTCTAATGAAGGTAGTTTATCTTGTTGTATAAACCAATTAGGCTAAAAGTTTGAGGTAAATAGACCCTGAGTGAAATTTAAATTGACTAAATGAACCTCAATACAATCGATTTACGACAAGAATTGCTTATATATGTACTACGATGGATAAAATGTTTTTTAATATTTTGATGCATACACTTTCCCTTAATGCTCGCTCACATTCCACTTTTTGTAGATAATTGCGTTATGAAGCACATCATCTCTACCTAATACGCTCGCACCCAGCATTCGCCCCTGTTTCCAAAAAGTACGTGAGCTCATTCCTACTTTTCCTCGTGTGCACATGGTGAGCACAATGAAACAGAATGGACAGTCGTTCGTATCACATTATTTTCCAAACTGTGGAACAACTTTTTCCGAGAATAGGAAATAAGTCCCTCCAGCTATACTCTACTGGTTGGGAGTGAAATAGATGCTAGCATAAACATAATGTTCCCAGATAGCAGCGCCCTTATCCAACTTATGGTCATGTCAGAATGCCCATTTCCTGGCAATAATAACAACCATTCCAAGAATATTTTAGGACCGGGCAAGAATTTGATGTATGTAGACCACCGCCAAGTAGAGTGTTATATAAAATATAAAACATTATCTTTGCAACAATTCATAACATGACTTTTCCTCATCTTCCTGGAAATTTCCCTGCATCGTTCGTTACTTATAAAAATGGCGATATTTTACATATATTGGTAGCCTGCTGCATGTTCCAGAATTTCGACTTTTACCTATTTTACTACAGAAAATCTACTGCAGAGCATTTTTCAAGCTAATAAATGAGATTTTCCATTTGCTGCGGCATGATTTTTCTGATTTCCATTCCACACGAGTCACGTCACGATACTCATGTCAGTCAGTAGTACCGCACCATTGCATTGCCTGTTAAATAGCATAAAACATGGTACATCCAAAACAAAATTTTCATGAAAGTGCCAGCACCATAATGACTTTAATGCCAGCCCATCATTCAAATCATAATAATCAGTGTGATATGACACAGGATTTGAAAAATCATTAAGGATTTATGCGCCGAATGGCTCCCCTGAACATAAGCGAGCCCAAATTCATATATCACGAGCTTATTTTATTTGCTACGTAACTCAAAACTCACAGACTCAGACTCCATTCTAGCAAAAATTGTACCAAATATGCCGTCTGAAAGTTCAGAGAGTGAAGTCGGAGGCTTTTGCTAGAATGGTGCACTACAATGAAATTGCCAAGACTCGTACATGGAGAGTATGAACTTGGGTAGTTATAGTGTAACGCACGAATGACACGTAATGCCTGAGTAGACATCCTGAATGGCGTCCTTTCACTTGATTTACCATATTGCATCTTCACTAATTCTTGTAATTGGTTTCAGTTGCAACATTTGGTGTGCCACATGTATGAGTTGAGTAAGTTGGAGTGGAGAGTGGAGTTCATTCAACGTCAAATTCGGGATTCATTTTAATATGCTTGCGACGCTCCAGAATTTCGAGTAGAATGCGAAATTAGGAAATTTTCTTCTCGAGACTTTTAGCACCTGATCAGATTTTTCTTTCTGTAATGGCCCTTGCTTCTAAGCCTTTGCGCCCGTGTGAAGCAGTAGGTTACCTACTATAATTTACTACTACACAATTTACGTTCTCTCCCAGAAACGGGATTGTGCTGCAAGGAATCATGAAGGAATGAACACTCCAGAATTAATAACTAATTGCTTGTGCTTCGGGGGTTTTTGATGCAGACAACAAAAGTCCAACTAAACTCTAACGACTAACGACTAGAGCTAAAAATGGATTTCCCGGAAGGAATGCTGCTGGGTGGAGTTGGAAGGAAGAGGATTTTTTATTTAATGCACGTATTCTTGTGCCGATGTGAAATTGTTATTTTCTGTGTGGATGCACATCATCGACACTCTGAGACGCATTTACGAGAGAAAGTAGTGAAAGGAACGCAGGGAAATCTCCCATATTATATGTGTTGATGGTATGTACACATTTTGCCAAATGTATTTTTGGCGAATTATGGTTTAACATAAGGTTTAACATTAGCAAAAATGAACGTTGAAGGTATGCTCTACTCCAATTACTATTTGACACGTGGTGTAATCCTTTCACGTCACACGGTGAAAGCACTATGGGATTCAGATTCAGGTCTAAATTGAGACTGGTTATATGCTTGACGTTTGTGGCTACTTAGCATGCACAACTTGATAGATTTCCAATGAGGGTGTTTGAAAAACGAGAGCTTGAGTTTGGAATACGAATGAATAACACATCATTATTAATAGTACTTGTCATCAATCATTTTTCCGTCTGTGATAGATTGATGAAAACGCGGGGCGATGGGAGATTTGCCAGGTTGGAGTATACCATTCCGAATAAAATTTATGTGCATGATGGTGCCCCACTTTCATTCTTTGGTTTTTTTGAAAGGGTTCGTGGTTTAGAGTTTTGCTTTGACTGGAATTGTCTGCGAATCAATCATCACACACCCCCGCATTTCTGACATGTACATATAAAGTATCCAATGTGATATCCTCACCAAACCAACCATTAAGCATAAAAATATCATTATTCAAATATACTTTTGTATGTCCAACCAAATATCTTCACGAGAGTGTGATCATAACGTTTGGGATGTGGTAGTACATCATCACCTGGAGAAAGACATGAAATCACCACACAAAGCTAGAGATACTATGAACAGCACAAACACAGAGTCACAAAACAACCGGATCTGCAGCAGTTCCAAACTAGGCCACAAGACTGCAATTGTCTGATAGATTGGCTTTGTGATTATTATTACTTTCTACGTTTTACCTTGTTATCTATTTGCATAAGATGATGACGATGACACAGAGTGCCTGATTGATAACAATTCCCCTTTTGTTGTATGTGTGTGTCGTGTGTGTGGTAAGCCACACACTTCTGCCATTTTTTTTACGCATTTTCATTAATCATTTACCTTGTGAGAGGCAACCAGGTGTGTTCATTATTATTGAAAAATATGTGCCTGTTAATGTTTACTAGTGCAAACACACTGTCATATTGGAAGTTTTATTATGTATATGTATTATGCATGCATATATCTACCAGGAATGGGAAGCATAAATATTCATTTAATGGCAGTCATATTTCCACACTTTATGAGAGACATAATAATACATTGCGTTTGTCCGCACCTCAGTTCCCGAAAACGCGTGAAACATTTCTTTGTCTTTCAATCCTACACTAGGTATGAGTATATGACGATATCAGAAAGTATAAATGTCACACAATTATTTTGACGAATGCGTTTACAACACATGGCCCTGTGAATGGGAAACAGTAAAACCCGGAAAAGTGGGAATGGGCGTAAACAAAATAATCTTACTTACGCAAACAAAATACGCCGCTAATGCTATTTCATGGTTGAAGTTTGATGGTTTACATAACAAAACACTGAAAACAAAGGTATATCTCGAACGGTTTGAATGAATGCCTGTATTTGTGTGGGCTGGGAAATAATTCAATCAATTGTGACACAAAACACAATACAGAATGCTATCTACTACATTTTGGAAACGAAACCAATCATGGCAAAATGGGATCCCGTGAACGGAAGGGTAAACGAAATGGGAAATGAAATTTATAATATAATGTACATAAAAAATGCCTGTTGTTTATTTCCCATCTCAGTCAGAACATTAAAATGGCTATAATGGTAAAGGGTTTGGAAGCTGTATGCTAACATCGTTACATAAATTACGTTTAATAATTCAGCCATTCAACCACGTCCCTGTGTACGATGCCATCATTTCGTGGTTGTATTGTATCGCGCATAAAAGCCCACGAAACGAAATAAGAACACCAAATTTACGAATCCATCAGCCGACCACAATTGGAAAAAAGATAAACTGTGGAAATATGTTTCAAAACATGGTTCCTGCACCAAACCCTCCGGATGCCACAACCCCTTCCGTATTTACCGACATGTCTTGGCCCATTATGATACCTCGGTCTGGCGATGAAGACCTGTTGGAAGTTTACTTTTTTGTATAGTCGTTTTAGCCCACAAAGGCAATGATGTCACAAAGTATATACTTTGTAGTACGTGTATATCAATGAACAAAGGAAATTGGCTTGCTACTGGGTTACTGTTGCTGCTGTTATGTTGTGAGCATTTCTGGTTAGTATCGATCACAGAAAAAAACATACATGTGTGCAAAAAGAGTTGACTCTTATTCTATTCTGGTCGCACATTCTCCTATAAATATTCGATGTGCAACAGTGATATGCGGTGCAAGTATCACTCTCTCTACAGTCACCACTACTGGGGAATACATTCCATGTTTTTTCTCCGTTTTTGGTAATAAATTTGGTTGTAATTTGACATCAGTTTGGGAATATCATTATTCTGTCAGTTCAGTGGGACGGGCCCACTGGGAATCTCTTTTTATTTGAGATTTTCGTACCTTGTGGGACTCCTATGTGTACGTTGGTTAGCCGTGTTTGGGCAACAGGGAAATGTGTGTAGTCAACCGCTACATAAATCACAGTACGTCTCTTTTCTATCTTATTTTATGCATTTGTTGAGTGCAAAGACGACTCTTTTCTTATGTGTTGTCATTCCAATTCCAACAACCTTGCCTCTAAGACTACTTATATTAGTCCTCAGAAATAAAACCAAGCTGGTGAATTTTGTGTGCAGTTTAGTGCGTAGTATCCCTGGCCAGCTATTTATTTCCGAGTATATCGTGCTTCACGCAATTACCCCCAAGTAAAGTTGCGAAGAAGCAGAATGAGCAAGTTGGTTAGGTAGTGATCTTGTAATTGAATAATTTTGTTTCATTTCCAAATCCTTAGTATATTATTAAATTTTCCCCAACATAATTTCTAGAACGCAAGTATTATTATTTAATTTCGTGCTCATCTTTCTTGTACTCCATATTTTCAAGACGCTCAATTTTCCTTCCCCAGCTTACGTGCAAAAATATCCAGGTCAGCAGATGAGCCTAATTCCCAGGATAGAGGCACAGTTGGACGAAAGTAAACGAAAAAATTCATGCTGCATCCATGCATGCAAGAGAAAGTTACGAATTTGCAAGCACAGTATATAGTTGAAGTGGGAGTAGAGGCTGCTGTCATAACTCTGTCTCCGGTTACCTTCCAGAGTAAGTTATATAATGTGGCTGTCTTTCCTGCGGAAATTTTTGGCAAAGCACAATCATAAAATGTCTTCCCAACTTGAGAGATTACAGGGAAAACTAATCAAGTTGTGTAGTTACTAGTTTTGTCTCGAATTGTACACGAAATCCACAAAGTTTTTACGCACGTTTGTACTTTCACCAAAGGATGGAGGGACGGAGTATTGTGAAATTACAAAAGTTGGTTGGGATTACATTTTTAATTTCTCTGGGGGAATGATTTTTTTTTCATATTGTAGCTCAGCAATTTTCCAGGGGGTGGTCGTAATATAGACATACTAGTTCTAATTTGGGAGGATGATTTGGAGAAATGGGGTTATGATTTTGACACTTTTGAAGTAGTCTTAAGTGGAGTTCATTAGTTGTACTTGTAAGTACCTGGAAAAACTTGTCTTCGGTGAGTTTTAGCAACTTCAGGGAAGTGCCTTTGCATTATGCATGGGCAGCGCGAATATGAGAATTTTTCCTTTTACTCCAGAACTTTATAGGTCTATTCGTGAGTGTAAGCATGTACATACTTCAAAATTCTATCTAGTTCAATTAAACCATGAAACCATTTCTAAGAAGGATCACAAAAGAAGTTTTTTCCGGGCGCGTACACCACGACTACGGCAAACATTTTTCTGGCGAGTTTCAAGCCGTGTGTAGACTCATTTATTGTTCAAGAGTCACCAAAATTGGCTGCTGTGATGAATTGACAAATGGCATGGAGTTGACACTTCACATTTATTGTAAGGAGATGTTAATTCGTTCGTTGCTGAACTTTGAATTTTTCGGCACTGAAGGCACATGACACAAGGATTTATATCCATTGAACCGTAATCCAAACAAGTTTTGTATCTCACGCGGTGCCAATAAAAACCACAATTTCCATTTTATTTCCGATTTATTTATGGAGACAAGTGAACGGGAAGTATTGTGTGCTCATTTGGAAAATGAACAGAGTGCTCGAGTGGTGCAATTTTAACGAACGAATCGAATACCAACTAAACCCCGCACACGCAATTAATTATTGCTAACGCTGTCATGATTTGAAATGCGTTTTTTGCCAAACATTTTTTTTAGTCTACTGGTGTAGTATTACCTATATGATTTTTTGCTTGTAATGCACTGTAATAATGGCCTTGTTAAATTTACTGTTGCAGGAAAGCATCAAGGAAGGATTCCTTATGAAACAAACATCCTCTTTTCAACGCTGGCATCGTCGCTACTTCCGTGTGAAAGAGAAGAAATTGTTTTACGCTAAGGATGATAAGGTACGTTGTGCATTGTTTTGTTGTGAATTTCCAAATTACTTTTTCAAGGATTTTTTATGAAGGCTCTTCATCCAGATTCCAACCTCTCGCGTCCAAACAATGGAGACAGAGAGGAAAACAATTTTTTGGCATTCCTTAAATTGATTGCACGCTTTATGGCTTTATTGATCGGGGTGTTTTGTTGACTAATGCTTTTCAAAGTTTTGTGCTTATAACGCTTGACATTCCATATTGTACATGTTTCGTGTATTGTTTTTTTCACCACAAAAAATAAACGCAAAAGTATGCTGAAGACTCTTTGCCCGTCAATATTTTGACCGTCCGGCATTGCACAACACTGCACAAGGGAAACTTGTCGTGTGTGAAATTCTCCTTGTCTCCTCCACTCCACCATACTACCACGGGCGTATATCTTTAGCCGTTAATGGTGACAGATAGGAGGATGAGTTGACATTGCATCCATCACTGTCTCACGCTACCATGCTTTTACGGGATGAAGAAAATCTTTTATTACTCAACTTCGATATGGCCACCTTGTTCGAAAACGGTTAACAATTACATATATACTGGGACATGTTGGCGTGAGTATAATATGTACATTTATGTTTCCGATTATCTGCAAAGTTTGTAAAAAAAAAATGTCGAACAAAGAGCTTGGGAATGTTGTGATGGTGTGCGTGCATTTAAATCCTCAAATTTTACATTGGATAAAACGGGAGAGACCATGTTCTGTTCTAACTATATAGTACACCCGCCTTTCTCTTTTCTGCTAATGTACGCCCCATCCGTAAGTAGGGCAGAGTACATTTTGATAACTTGGGACATTTCTTCCCAGTTCTCGTATAATAAATTTGTAAGTGACTCTTGCAACAATTATGGAAAACCTCTTCCGTCCATTTCTTTCCTTAAGCACTTTACTTCTTTAAACATTTCCCGACAAGTATGGTCGTCACATGGATTCAATTGGATTCGCGACAAGCGCGAGTAGTCATTCTGCACGCACTATATATACATTTCATACGTGCATGCATGTATGCGCCGAGACACACGTGTGGATGGAGGGACAAGTGTGGAGAATCGAAGAATTGGTTCATTGTGTGGGAAGTGAAGACACAACTCACATTGAAATGAATAATATAAGAGACAAGTAGAGTCATCGATATTGCATGTAATATTGGGAAACTATCATCATATTTTTTCGTAGGAGGGTTTTGAATAAGAAGTGCTTAAATTTTTTTCCAATGAGCATTCCTACAACAGTCTTTTTTCCTCCTGACATTTTCTACACAATACATGCTTCCCAGCAGCAGCAAACGATGCGGTTATGAGTAAAAAACTGCGCATGAGGTCACGAGAGGTATTTCAAGTATGCATGTCAAAATTGTGTGTAGCCGTATGCTTATGCTGTATTTATAGGATTACATGTACTTATGCATGTATTTATATGAATGCATAATATGCCCTATACTCATTCTCCTTGGTCTTGCAAGACATTCATCTGTGTTTGGCTGTATTTTCAGGGGGGAAAACCTCCTGGCAGGCAGCAGTCAGTCAGTGAGGCGAGTAAAAATGTTGGCATTCACGCAAATACTATACTATAGCCGCTACACACACACACACGACGATAACTCCACACACTGAACTTCCAGTGTTTCACTCAAGCTGAGAGCAGCTAACGAGCGAGAGAGAGAGAGAGAGAGAGAGACAGAGATGGTTTTAACCATTCGGTGTGAAAGACTAGTGCTCTGTTCCGTATTGAATGGAGGAGAGCAAAATTTTACTCACTGGCCCATACTATTTTGATATACTTTCGCCGCATGTTGCATCCACAAAGTTAGTCTCTCACCTCACCCAGCTCGTCGCGGATCTTGTTTTTTGTACTGGCCTTTTTGCCTTTCACTCACTCTCACGTTTTGTCGTGTGAGCCTTAGCCTATACGTATCGCATCGTATCGTATATTCTTCGGATAGAGTTAGCGTATTTTTTTCATGTTTCAACTGTCGTTTTTGAACCTCTTGCATCCTGTGCCGGATGTACTTACGGGAGGTGGTTGCGTCTGTTCTTCTTCGCCATGAAATTCACTCGAGATTCATATCATTCGGTATAATATTATGTTGTATTTATTCTTCAAACCGGTCAGAATAAAAAACGAACCCCTGCTTTGATCTCCTCATTGGTGCTCAGTGCTCACAAGTGGAGAAACGTTTTTCCAGTTTGTCAGTGCGTGTTACAAAAAAAAGGTGACTTTCTGGAGAAAGCCTTTTTTCGACGAAAAGATCAAGAAAGTCAAAGATTTGCTTTTTATTAAAGATGTAATCCAAAAGTTGAGAAAAGTTTGAAGAAGGATTTATCCTGTATTGGTAAACACACAGCAAAATCCATATTTCGCTACTGGCGCTCAACCTCGTGGAGATCGTTTAGCTTAAGTAAGTATCCGTGTGCTCACTTTTTTTTCATTTATCGCGATTTCCATGTGAAACGCTTTTACTTGATTTGTAGCGATATTCCCGTATGTAGTTTACGAGTGGCAGATGCATGTGTATATATGCACATAATTTTTCTTGTTGTTCAGGTATATCCTGAAGAAGCACTTGGTTTAAAATGTTCTTTGCATACGTAATATATATGTAGTGTAGAAAGAAGAAGTTTGATTTGCAGACTTTTGAGAGATACTCATGTTGTACCGAAAATAAAAACTTTCCCATGGCGCACACAGAATTTCCGCCCTAATAAATCTTAATATTTTGTACTCTCCCAAGCGTCGAAATCGGTTAGGAACAGCTTCACTTCACACTTTCATATGTATGTACATGTGTGCCGACAAAAACACTGCTTGGTTTTTAAGTGGCACCTTAGTCGTAGGTCATTTTGTATAGCCTACAATGGGGGAAAGTGGAAAGGCTTGTCGTCTTTTCCAAGCGACAATTTCAATAAAAGTTGGTCCATAACATAACACCGGATATGCACATACGAAGTTAGTGGCGGCGGCGGCGGCAAGTGTTCGGCAAGTATGGTGCACACAATTTTCCTAGAAATAAGAATCCCTCGTCGAGAAGTTGATTTAGAAGACAACACACACCAAAAGTGTAGGAGTAAGCGAGAAGAAAAAAAATAAGTGTGCGAGGAAAAGTTGGGGATATTGTACCTTACGGCTATCTCATTAAAGTATACTGTTTTCTCAGAAAAGTCTCTCATCCGTGAATTTCATCGATTGAAACAGGAACAAAGGAGGTGCTGAAGAGTGATACCGTTAAAACTGGGAGATATGCATGAATTTGAGTTTCCCAGATCTACGACTCGATATCCGTGTTTCGCTAGTTGCTATATGTAGGTCCCATTTGGTTCTTAATGTGCTAGTCTAATCTGTAGTAAATGGAATACGCTACGCTAGAATCATATTATTATTTGCCCATGCAAATCCAAATTCCTAAAGTTGTACGTACATACCTATACACAACTCGAAGGACTTTTCGCTTTGAAGTTGACAAATTGACAGCCAAATTGTATTTTATTATGGCTGAGAGTGCTTGAGGCTGTAAATGCGTACACTTCTTCCGAGTTGACTGTTAAAGCTCTCACTTTGCTTCCTCTTTGTTTTCACTAATTTCGTTTTAGCGTACCTGGAACTTGACACGAGAGTGTTGTATACACAGCTTTAAATCACTTTTTCCTCATTTATATACTACAACCACAACAGCTTTAGAGTTGTAGGTAGTGATAGGACATCCATAGGTATACAGTCGATCCAGATTGAAAACGAAAAGTATAGGTACGTGTTACTATTATTACACACTATTTCCAATATGTATATCGTGCGCTTATTCCCTTGTAAACATTCGAGAGTTGTACCTCTCAACTCAAGACTGATTGCGAATGTTGGAATGCTCTTATCTGAAAATGCATACTGGAACAATCCAAGGTGACGTAGAATAGATCAGGGTAGCGTTAGCGTACCTATACAGAATAACATATTGCAAAAAATAATAATTTAGTAGCCAAAATAAAATCCCAAAACTGCTTTCATGCCGAGCTGGGCACATATGCATGCTATTTTTCGTACCACAATCTTACATAGGTAATCTACAAGGCCTTTTCTATTCTCGTACAAAACTTGTTAATGAATTAATCACTCCGAAGGAGAATTTTATATTTAACGTAGCTGTGTGCAAAAACCCGTTGTGGCTGGTAAAAGTGAATGGTATGAGGTGTAGGCATGATATAATGCAATTTCACTTTGTATAATGGTCAAACAAGTGTTTATAGTAATGTTTTTATTTATATTGGCTAGTTTATTACATTTTTTCGTGTACCACAATGTACAGGCATTCGAGAGTAGGATAAAAATGCGACCTGCTCGTCATGCAGTTAAACCTAATCAGTTGGAATCTACGAGTCTCGCATTGCCCCATGGTGCAGTATTGTCGCTGAAAGTGAGTGAGCAGAAATAAGTAGTATTAATGAAAGCTGAGTTTTATGAAAATCTGAAACAACATCGTTGAGGCTCATTCATTAATTTGGAAAGTAGGATGGAGCATGACATGCATGGTTCGAATGTTTTTATCCTCTTTTCTTTGAACTTTCTTTCCATAAACTTGTTAACTAATGCGATTCATATTGTCAAAATATTGGGACTTGTCAGTTGTATCATGTAGCCAGCTAATTGGAAGAAGATTATAATGCGTAGGCACATAATCGGAATAACTACATACATACAATAGATTCCTACATGGTAAATGGTGTCATTAGATTGAAGTGGTACTGACAACATTTTTCTCAAACTGCAAGTATGACATTACACCGCTCCAACTTTCTGTCTGGATGCTTTTGTGTTACACATTTATTGGATTTCACCTCCCGTTAACAAGGGTGACCTTAGTTGGTTGTGATGCGAGTAACAAGAGGATTCCATGCATGATCGATAGAATTTGGATGAACATTGATGTCATGACATGACGAAGACATGGATCCACCTTCAGACTGACTGGAACGAAGAACAAGAAGGCCTGCCTAAGATCAAACTCCAGGACACAGTAACGAGCCGTTGCCCAAAGCAACTTTGAGAGGAAGACTTACAGTGACACAATGCTATGATATGGATATGGATGGCTATGTCAGCGTGGAAATCTGTTGGAATATTTCATTTACCGTGATTCCTCGTTCCATACACAAAGTCAAAGGATATGGTTGACTTGCAAAATTGGGCAATGATAGAGCACATCTTTCACAAATTGTTGGGATAATAATCTGTTGTTGAAAGTCGAAACCGAATCTCGGGACAAGATGAAAAAATAATGCAATTTGGGGGGTTTAACTTTAAAAGCAACGATAAAAGTATCTCCTATTTCCATCTTTGGTTGCGCATCCACTGTTTCATATTTCCGTTAGAGATGACGTTCCACATATTTTGTCTAGCTCCTAATGAGCAACACAACACACACTTGGTAATTTGTGCAGAAATTGGTTGAAAATTTAATCCAAGAAATTCGTATATTAATCACGTTCCCAGTATTTGGATAAGTAATTGCGGTTTAGTTGCTTCCAATATTTCATATACATAGTACCATCCTCAACGACAAAACCGCATTATGAGCATCAAGCTATCAAGCATCACATCCACTCATCTCGAACATAAACACTCCACTAAAACGCAAAAAACCTACCATATTATGGGATATCTATATTCCAGATCGAGTTTTTATATGCAAGGTGTTCTACATACTTTATGAGTGTAGCATAGTTGCCAAGCAGGAAGGTTCGGTTGGAAAAAAAAAGAAATGCCAAGTTTTCCTCCCAACCAACCCAAATACTAAGTAAGTTTCGGTTGTGAGTCTGTCAGTAGTAGCATCATGAAGTCACTTAAGGATTCGTTCGTCTTCCGCTTTTAAGCTCCGCATGCAGATACTAGATACCAATAAAACGACGCAACGCACGGGCTATGGATGTATATGCATAATACATGCCAGCATTTTACAACCGGGTATTTCGGTGTATATATCCTGAATTTATTATGGTTTGCACTAACGTGTTATTAATACGCAGAGTTATATATTGTTTGTTTCGGAAGCGGTTGCAGAGTACATGTATATTTTTGCAGTTTTATGTTAAATGAAAAGTGCTTCATGTCACACAAACTGCTTCTGCTTCACTGGACTATGGTGTATTCTACTTTCATTACGATTCATACATTACATAACATCACCTAATGACTGCAGCTTCTTGTCTCTCTACTCCATGCAATGCACCATATAGTACTTTTGGGTTTTACAGTGTTGTAATGTTAATGACTGTCATATAAACTACGGTCATAAATTTCACTTCATGTTCCACTATATATGTTTCGGAAATATTTTTCTTGGTCTCTGTATATATGTATTATTATTAGCACTTGCCCATTATATTCGACCCCCAGATCGAACTCAGAAAGTGGGGGAATCTCTTATAAACTTTTTCATCAGGCCGCATCGTAACAATAATATCAGCAACTCAGCAGAGTTTTATTAGTGGAGTGGAACAGAATGGAAACGAGTTTGTTCTAAATTGGAATCTAATCCGGGTCATCATGTAATATTGACTGATGTTAATGGATATCCGTTTTTATCATCGTCATTCTGCTGAGTGAAACCAGTAAAATCAAATCGTGCCTCGAGCTGCCACCATGTGTGTGGGCTGGCCCTTGAAAATGGACAAAAAAAATCTGATCTTGAATGTTTTTGTTTTATGCCTTGCTCGTGGAATCCATGTGGCAATAGTCTATAATCTTTCCTTCAGTTTCCCCTCGCGGAGATTGTTCGCCAGAACAAGAGAGGATTGTAGGCGGTTGTGCTTTATCGTAATAATTTTTATGTGCGTAATAAAAACCCAATGAATTCTTTTTTGCCACGCAGAAATCATGTATGAACATGCCGTGGTATGTACAACAACCCTTAAAAGTTAGCCTGCATTCTTTGTATTTCATTTCAGGGAGTAACTTATATTACGATCTTGAGGCTAACGCTAAGCTAAGGGTAGTTGTCTTATGCTGAGGAAGAACGAACACACATAAAATGCATGGCAAAGGACAAGGTGCAAATGCTGCAAATTCCCAGGAGTGATTTTACGGCTGGATGACTATCACGCTCTGTACTAAAGTTCGTGGGAATAGTCTTCCAGGATAGATGGGTGATGAGTAGGGAGGAGTTTTTACAAACCGAGCTACTTTCCTTGTCGTGATAAAGTGGAATCTGAAAAATCATACCATACAACATGCGATGTATACTAGGTATTCAAGGATAAAGATGAGGTTGGACATTTTAGCGTTTTTAGACAAGCAATGAACACTTGAAACTCATTCCACCTTCTAACGATAAGATCAACCACAGGACGTGGCTTTCACGCTTCGTAAAATCTTCCAGTGTATGCGCTATATGCACATTCGTATTCCACCACTGACGTTGGACGTCTCTCCGGCGGAAATACCTGTGTAACGGTCTTCCATAGTAATTATACAAGGGGAAATGAGAAACAATAGAAATGAAATTGACTTTCGCTCTCAAGACTCACAATTAGTTATTGTCACAGCATATAGGTCATTGCTTAACTTGTTGAACAAACTAAATCGAAAACTGAGGATATAAACTAAATTGATTTCTTTATACCGGCCATGCATGTCAACCTCTGACTATTTTCCAAGCTAAAATTGGGGAACAGTCCGCCAGCCAGCCGACTTATTTTAAGTACTCGTGTACTTTTGCACTCTGTTCCGCATCATAAAGTCCCTCTTGGTTTGTAAATTACTCCCTTTTCCACAATGAAAACGAGCTGAATTTTACAACTTTTAAATGTTTAGCTATGGTTGGTTGTTGGGAGAAAATGCGTGCTTATCTCGCCAACAAGCATAAAACGACAACAGCTCCAGGCTAAGCTTCTCCCGCTGCGGAGGGCAAACTGTGTCATCACTATGTAATTTTTTAGAATGGGCTCGTCGGGAAAAGGGTTAATGTTGCGTGAAACCACTGTCAAGACAAATGATCCCAGTATCGATCCATCCATGCCTGCCTACCGAGGAAATTTGCCTGCCACGGGATTTTTTCGTCAATAATACACATTTTTATATAAGGTTTAATATTATAGGTGTGTTCCATAATGTCATTTATTTGGCATTTAATTTTCTTGGAAGTCATTTCGGATTCATCATATTTTATGAAAAATTCGTGTCTTCTTGAGTTTAGACTTTGCTTGTGGGAACAGTCAGGTGGTTAACAATGGAGTTTTGTTTTAAGTTTATTCTAATGCATATTCTTTATGAAAAGTTAATACCCAGTTGGACGTCATCAGGAGGCAGGCAAATAAACGCCAGCGTTGGGAACCATTACCTACTTGAAAATGTGATGTGAAAACCGGGTTTTCCGCAGACTTTGTTTTTGTAGAAAGCTCACTGTGGAATAGAATGAGAATAACATGCGTCAAAAGTTTCAGAAAGAGTTCATTCATGTAGATGAGTACATATATAATGAGTACACACACAAGAACCAAGTTTGTTTGGGGGAAAAGGACAATGTGGGTTTTCAGAAGTCATCATACCGTACGCAGAAAAAAAGACTCCTTTGGGTATATAATATAGTAGCAGATGTGCCCTGGGAGGAGTGCCATCAACCATCCTTTTTATTCGGATAGTATCTTAGTCAATGAGTCAAGTCGAACTTTTCATTACTTCCGGGAAAGAAACTCCATTTAGCAACTGGGTTCACTTTGTTTATTTACTGAAAATGGGAGGAAATTTGTCGGAAAAGAAAGTTGGCTCTCGCAGCTCTTCTCATTTGTATTCTTTTTTTGGATCTGATATGAAAAAAGCGTGGACGTCTGAGTGGTGAAATGTCAATCGATGTGGTTATGTAACTACCTATATTATGTTGCTTTTATATGGATGAGCGTAGAAACATTCCGTTGAACTTTGCTTTTGGTTTTCGTAATAACTTTCAATTTGCGAGTGTGCTTCGCTTTTGCCTCCAAACTGGGACTTTTTCATCATCAGGCGGTATGCCATTGTGTTGGAAGTTAGTTTTCACCAACTCAAGATTCTTCCTTTGTGGTACACCATGTTTTGAACTGCCTGAAGGGTTATTATTGGGCCTGTGCTTGCTTGTAGTCTTACAAGATAAATTTGATGAAAACCATGAGAATCTAGCGAAAACTTGTTAGTCTAGCTGGAGTACATTGAGCATGACACGATCTGATGGATAAATTACGTTGTTTTCTAAATTCCGATTGGCTTTTTCTCTTTACAGGCTCAAATTTTTGACGAGATTGATCTAACTGACCTGATAATTGCGGAGAGCTCTTCAAAAACATTTAAGCATTGTTTTCAGGTAAGCTGAACAGCAGATATTTTACTCTAATTTCTCGTAATGTATTCAATTCAAGCAGATACGGGACAGGTGTGTACACGTACGAACTAATTGATAGATCATGGGAGTTATCGGGGTAATCTGAACAGCTAGCAGTAGCCTTTTTCTGATGGATTAGAAAGAGAAAGAGTATAACCAATAGTCGGTAAACGATATGAAATGGAGTAGATAGTTGTAAATACCATACATATAATACATAACATACTATTTATTTCAGTTTAATCATCTTGAAAGTCAGAGCTATTCAGACGTTTCATTGACTGCATCCAATTCCAATTCTGCACACACGCTTGTCTTTTTGTTATGTGAAGGAGTGCGTAGTTAAGAGCTAGCTATATGATCATGTGTGCAAGTGTGCATTTTATAGTGTGTATCTGCAATCCATGCAGGGCATGACCATTGCTAAGGAAAGGAAACCATATAGACCCTCGGAAACTCTCCCGTGGGATTATTTCAGGATTTAATTTTCCTCCCCTGAATCGTGTTGCCGATCCCAAAATCCTACCTAAATTTACATATAGAGCAAAATGGCACGTACATCGTTATCGGCTAACCATATCGCATTATCTGCTATATCCTGCAATCCAATTACTCAAACTTTCACTTGATTTTGAGTGTCCTCTCCCTATCCACGTACATACACATGCGAAAGGGCGGGCAACGTAGGATCACCGCTATTTATAACTTTATTTACACGGTGGGATTTAAACACACAACTAGAACGGAAATCAGTCTTATAGGCAGATCCAAAATCAACGCTGAAACTCTCTGTCCACACTGCATGTACTGAAAATGCAAAGAACCTGGATTAGCAGCCCATTCAGGTTTGCTCATGCTGGAAACGGGAAATTCGGTTGATAAAACTTCAAGTTTGATCCTCGTAAATAATTAGACCAGACAAGACGAACAAGGAAGGGACTAGTCATTTTAAGCCTTACGTTTTAAGTACATTCATTCCTACGTCGCATTTATATAATACGACATTTATACGACCGTGATCTTCCA
>JAANSN010002466.1:0-23955 GCA_036850665.1 Dicranocentrus wangi | reverse complement strand
CCTAACCTAACACAACCTAAAACAATCGTATCCGTTAGTCGCATCCATAACTTTTCGTATTTACAATAATACAGCCACCCAACTCGGACGGCATATTGTTCCTGATGCTTAAAACTTCCGAGCAACATATAGCACAAAACATGAAACGGACGTCACGACAGTCACTTATGAGTGTCAATAATTCAAGCGTATTATAAAATTGGGAAGAAACGAAGGAAGTGAACGGGGAACTTGTATACGACGATTAAAATTTATTTAATGGTACACCTAACCTGATGTTGTCAATCAAAATATGCGTTAAGTTTCTACCTTTATATGCCCGCCTGATAATTAGCAAACTGAAGAAAAACTAAACATCTCAATTGACGCCAGCGCCATAGTAAAACTATACGACTATACTAAAAGCTCATACATACATTTAAAGACATGACAAAAGACGCAAAAGACATAAGTATATATGTAGTAAGTGCATCCAAAAGCCCCCTTTATACAGATTCTTCGCTGCACTACCATTATAACAAATACGAAACGTAGTCAAACGCTACCTAGCGGTAGGGAAGCCTATATTATCGGCAAAGTAGTGCAACACTACTAATGGGCAGCATGGTTTAATTAATCGTCTTCCAGCTACATGATAATAGGTTTCTGCTACTTGCAGATCAAGTTCAAATTATTATGATGAGTGGCAGCCAAGTGTTGAACAAAAAAGCCCCTTGTGGTACACTTCGCGCCCATGAGGGAATCATCAGATTCCCGTAAATTTAATGCCGTTTCTGACATCATTCCTGATGACCTACCATGTGTCAAACTGTATGCTTCCATTAGTTTTGTTCTGCTGTAAATATTTATTCGGGGGGATATGGTGAAATCTAGCTCTTTCACACAGCTTGTAAATATTTATTCGGGGGGATATGGTGAAATCTAGCTCTGTCACACAGCTGCATGCATGTTTACAGCTATGTGTGTAAATGTAATTTGTCATTCATGTCGTAATTCTTGGAAGAAATAGTCTACAGACAGACTAATTAACATTGCGATTGGTTGAAGGACAAAATGCGTGCTGATTTATTTGACTGCAAACAATTTTATGCTGCTACTGGCACGGTTTGTATTGAAATTTACGAATTAAATGGCACATCCAATTTAATTATAATTTGTCCAACTAATTAATTATTATTTACTCTTTATTGCACTACACAGTCTCAACCCGTTTACCAAAAGCATCGTTGATTAGCGTATCCCAACGGTTTCATAGCATATGCTAAGTATTTGTTCAAAAGCAAAGGCAAAGGTAACAATTGGATTTGTACCATATTCCATACCATTTAGACCATTTTTCTGGTTCTTGCTTATGCAAATATCAAACACACCGTTGGAATGAAGTGAATCGTATGAATATAAAATAATAATACAGAGCAATAACCCCTCGCAGCCATAAAGCAATACGTTATACCATCATCATCAAACATCACGCTGCTCAAACCATACATTCCTTGTCTGCGTGAATGTCATGATAGCTGATTTGAATATTTTTTGACTACGAGGATAATGAATGAATGGACGTCTCCAAAAGGAAGATTATTAAGTAGACCAGTCCACTCGAATCTAGTAAAAGCAAAATATTCATATTAGTTAGTATGAAAGTATTACTGGTGAACAACTAAAAGCCGAAACAAAGCTACTACTTCTCCAGTCTCTTTCTCTTGAGTGCGGAGAAGTATTACAAAAGTTGGGGAGCATATTAGTTGCGACACACAAGTACCTAATTTGACACGAATCGAGGTAAGGTTTCTCCAGTTAATTTGTAATACTTATGCATAAACCAATCATTAGGAAATTTGACAGATTTTGCTTCATTGATTATTATATCAAAAGAAAAATAATATGTACACATATCTCAATCATTGAAAACCTTCTACTAGTTCCGTCGCCTATTTCCACCAGGACGGCTCAGTAAGTAACTGGTGAAATGAAAGGGTTTAGCTCACAATCACTTCACAGCCAGTGTTGGTGAAATTAGCTTATTTGGCTGATATCATCTTCTTCTCTAGATTACAAAATAGTAGCCTTTTCAACATTTCGTATATGTGGTTGTTTTATTCTCCTTGCACCTGCATCAACATCATACTCATTTTCTCTACAAACCATTACTGCAATTTTGAAATCAGTATCCCGATTAATAAACAGAATTAAAGTTGAAATATTCCTGCGGGGAGTGTCTGTAATGGCAACATGGAGGAACGGGAAATATTTGCAAAAGGCACGAAATGTAGAATTATAATTTATTGGCTGTTGGCTTCAAAATCCTTTTTTTTCGTTGTAGCCATTACTTACACAGAACAAAGGACACCGGCCATCATCTAAGCACACAGTGCAGTGCAACGTCAAGTGTTGTAACATTATTTTTGTTTTCCTTGTTGCAGTTGACCAAAGGAGTTGGAATACAAATAATTCTTTTCAAGACAAAAATTTTTTCACTGTGAAAACTTGGATATGACAACTAGATTGGGGTAAGTAACTAAATGTCAATTTAGAACCCGCTTAATCCATCGCAAACCCATAAATATGAGTTTTCTGGCATTTCATTTTGTAGTGTCAAGTCAGAAAATTATACCACCACCACTATGGACGATGCATCTTCTCCGCAAGTGTGGACTTGTGACAATAAGAAGCCAGGTCTCAAAGGATTGTCACAAAAGAAATGCAAGTATGACATTTCTGCATATTTCAAAATAGCAAAGCCACGAGTGGTTGAAATTTCCAGGAATGACCAAGAAGCAGTGATAAAAGTAAAGACAGATGATCACCTCGTGATGTCTTTTCAAACAACTGACGTTCAAGTACAAATTGGCGATGTTTTAATCACCGCTGCAGGCAAAGTTGTTTATGCACAAGTCGATGATTGTTGCGTTGGACCAAAAGAGAAAGACGAAGACACACGAGTCAAAGAGACTGAACAATGCGCAGCAGTAGGACACAATAAACAAATAATAGTCAAAATGGCTTGTACGCTTGACCTGACTTATTACTTTGGTCAGCCAAAAGTAATCATTGTATCACACGAAATATTTGGAACGAGAATTAGCGTTTATGAGAGACAAGGGCAGTATCAAAAATGAGCTACTGTTTTGACAATCCAAAAATTGGCGACCTCGCAGTGGAATCTTATCAATGTAACAATGTATCAAGGAAATATAAATAAATAAGTAGAGATATGTAAATACCTAGCTGAACGTGATTGCTAGCAGTTATGGATCACGAAGTAGTAGATATGTAGTTTAGCTGGTGCATTTCATGGAATTACATATACATGATGAAATGATGATAATGATAATTAACTAATTCCATGATTAACTAACTTCATTATTTGAATTTGTAGCGTGTCCGTTATTTGCAGCACATAGTAAAGATATAGTTTAACTGATATAGCAAGAATTGGGAACAATTAATAATTACGGTTATATGGAACGCCAAAGGTTCAACAAACCGATTTTACCGAATTTCACGTACGTACGGATATTGCCGTTTACCGTTTGGCAATGCCGTTTTACTTGATGAAGAGTATTTAGTTATTTTTAACTTTGGCGACGGATTCTTAAAAAGGAATACGTAATTGCACAATAAATACATGCAGATGTTGAACGAAATACACATGCATAGTCTATTTATTATTTATCATTTGCACACGTTGCCAATTAAAGCAACTATAAACATTCATCACAACCTCGGGACTGACGAACTGATATTCAATTTTACAGTACTGTAGAGTATTGCGGTTACTGGTTACAAACAATCTCTAATATATTTCTAAAGCCAAGCTCATTCTTGTATTGTGTATTATATTATATACATATAATCATTTGATGGAGTTTCTGCATGATGTTGTTATCAAACTTTGAGAAAGGAGTTTACATATTTTGATCACACCTATACAACTACGTAGGACCAATTGTTTTAAAAATACATATTCACAAACAAATTTACTACTTCAATAATTATAATCAGCATCAGAATCGAATAACTCAACAGACTGCAACAAACGTCAATCAAGGTATTGTTTTTGCTATTTATATTCACTTTTATTGCTTCCAGTATATCATTTTTATAACCTTTTCGGAAACAATTCGGTCTTAACTACATAAGTGTAGGTCTCAAAGGTCAAGTAGGTTATAATACTGCTGATCTTGCAGTTAGATGTTTTAATTTCGAGACAAAAGTTTTGTTATTACATTCATGTGGTGACCTTGCTTGTGGGTCTGACTTTCAACGTTAACTATATGAAAGCCTAACGCATAAGGTATTTTTATCGTCGCAAGTAGCTATTCACTACATTTTACTTACACACTTTTTTATCCCCTGGTGGTAATCGTTGTCAAGTGCTACACTTGCAATCGTACAAGTCGCAATACTGACTATATGCTGTAGTTCATCTTTGTAAATTTATCAAACGACTGTAATATATTTTTTATTTCATCGAGCGCTACTAATGCAGCAATTTTTTGATTTCATTAATGCTCAGTGATTGATGTGTTTACTTATGAAATAAAATATCATTGCTATATTGTCTGAAGGTTTTGGAAATACGGTGATCAAGAACATACTACTACTATTATATTATGTCGAGGCCACAACCGCGCTCCCCCGGAAATACTAATCCCAGAGCAGTTATCAATCGTCGGATTCGCCAACCATTAAACCCTCCAAGAAACGAGGACATTCCAAGACCAACCACTCAACTACAATGTGCTGAGATATGCAGATACAATTACACCAACACAAGTAATGTTTGCTTCATAGAATAAATTAATTTGATAAATTAATTGTTCACTTTGATTTACAATTTTGATTGAAATTAATTATTGTTTCATGCAGATCTTTCTACCGCCAACCAGCTAAAGAACATGACGAAGCTGATTGAAGATACCCGTAGTGATGCAGAGCCACAACTTTGCAGCTGTATTGAAGAGAATGGTCGTAAATGTGACGTACGTGGTTGTTTGAATAGAGACGACGAAATAGCATGTGCAATTGACTGTGGCCCAAATTGCTGCAACAACCCGTAAGAATTGCATTAATTTGGAAATGTTTCTCAATGTTCATGTAAAAACCTTTATGTTCTTGATGTGGTAGATGGAACCAGGAACAGTTTACGTTTGTAGCTGGTGTAAAAACGTACATACAGTATGGCACAGATAAAGGATTTGCGATGCATGCGCATGAACTAATCCGAGAGGGAGAGTTTATTGGTGAATATACCGGACAGGTTATTTCCGCTAAAAGATATGAATCACTTCCTCCCAGACAGCGAGACTACGTATTACGATTGGCCGAGTCACCATATTACGTTCATCCCTATGTACATGGGAGTTGCCTGAGTTTAGTCAATCACTCTTGCGATCCAAATTGTGAAGCGCGCAAGTACGTACATAACAAAGTGTACAAGATCGTATTTGTAGCAATCAAAGATATACAAAAAGATGAAGAATTGACGTTCAATTATCAATGGCCCGAAAGCAGAAAAGTTGTATGTGTATATGCATATACTTAATTTTGACAAGTAAATTTCCAACTGTATATAATAAAATATTATGTATCATGAAATGAATTGCAGAAATGCTACTGCGGTGCGACGGAAGAACAACACTTCATTGGATCCACTATTAAACTGAAACCAGCGACTGCAAAAATTCCGACAAACAAAGTCAAAAATGCAAAAACAACTCAAAGAAAACGAACTGTCATCGCAAAGAAAGTCGACGACAAACCTGAGCAGAGAGGTATAACCGATAGAGCCGCAAGATTGTCCCATAGTAAAAATGAAGACACGAATAAGGACATACAACTATCACCATGTGCTACTAACGAAGACGTCAACCATGCCGAGATTGATGATACAATCGCAGCATTGCTTGCGCAAGTTATAAGATTTGGAGCCCAAAGTACTCCAGCCTTGAAACAACTGAAAGATAGCATTCATGCATGGAGTATGCGCGAATTAAAGAAGAAAGAGGAAAAGCTAAAACCCAGAAATAAACAAAATGACAAAGAGAAGAAAGAGGAACAAATGGTTGTAGGGCAGCAAAAACTAATATGGCAAGATTTGCTACTGTATATTGCTAATCGATACGCATGGAATTTTCAGCATGTCGAACCAACCGACTCAATGGTATGTTTGTTTTCAACCATTTAAATTCGACAACCAAATATATATATATACATATATATAATCACCATTTCTATTGTTCATATATTCAGGCACAAATCATTGTGGATCATATTCATAATTTTAACAACTACTTTGATCCTACTTTATGCTTGCTTTTGAATAATGGGATGAAAATTCTAAACCTATCGTCATTGCATGAACAAGTTGTACGTGAATATCTACAACAGCAGCTGCAACAACAACAACAACCACAACTACAAATAATGATTGCTAGAGAAGCCGCAGCACAAATATCACCGGTTAGTTAGTTTATACAATACAACACGGAGTACTCTAGTTTTGTGTATTGTTGTAGTTTCTTATAAGTTTTACTCATAGAAAGGCAGTGTTTCAAGCACACAATCAGGTCGTAGATATCAAACTCGTGGAAATAAACGGACACGTCAAAACGCACGCCAACCAGTGCCGAGAAATGTTATGACTATACACTCACCAACCCAAACTTCAAAGCGTCAAAAAACAATAACAAACAACCACCACGAAGAAGAACTACAAGAAGAGCGTATCCTTACGTCTCCTCAGACTACAACAGCACAGGCTTCGTTATCATCATCATTACCACCAGTACGTAGCAGTTCAAGTACATCCGAAAATTCCACAAATTTCTACCACAGAATAAGACTAGGGATTATGTTTGAAAATGTCGAAAACGAAAGAACATACAATACACTTGTTGCATTTATACTACATGGAGATTGTGGCAATTTTGACACTACGTTGTTTGGACTACAACCAACTATTCCAACGGTGGATTCTCCAACAGAGCACAGCAACAGAGCCATACATCAAATCGACAAGTTGTATGCAAAAATGCCTCATAATATTGTACACACGCGCACTCAGCGCCTTGCACAGAGAATTGGGAAAAACATTGAGTACATTTTTGCACACAATGACTCAACACAAGAGGTAAAACTCAGTCACACGCTAATAACAATATAATATTATGATTATATACCTCTCTTGGCTTGACTCACTTACTTAATTTTTAAGCCTTCTGGAGTCGCAGCAACATTTGAAAAATTCAAGTTGAAGCATCCCTCTCTTGATGTAATGCTACTTTTACTCTCAAAAGACGAAGTGACTAAGTGGACTGCGTTTCTTGAACTTAAACCCGCTCCACTTCTTATTCTAAGTATGGCAGTATACGACGCAGGTCCCCCAATCAATCCATGCATCGAGTACATACTGAGTGACAAGCACACTATTCCTCCAAACGTTGTGCCCATCTACAATGACACTAAAGTTCTCTCCATACCAATGACGCACGTGTGTGTCAACCTTACGAATAAATTTCCATTTCTACGATTTCACCAGAAAATAACTACAACATCAGTGAGTTTGCTAAAAGTAAAAGCAATAATAATAATAATAATAATAATAACAATGATAAATATGTATTATTATTGATATATTACAGGGAAACACGTTCGTGCTATATTCAAACTGGGAACTGCATATCATGTGGACACTTCCAGATGAACAGGACAAAATTTGGGTACTAATAATAGTAACAACAACAAAGAATCAAAACAAAGTAAACTATATCTAACTACTCATTTTGTTATAGACTCAAGTTTTAAATTGCGAGAAACGAAAAAAACAACAACAGGATGATGATGTTAACAATGCCACGCAGCCAAGCTTTTACGTTACAAATTTCAAGTTTTACTTGCCCGACAAAATTCTTGCGATGAGTCCTAAGCAAATGCATGAAACATTGAACGACGGCAATCGTGCAATTATTATAATATATCGCGAATTTTACAACTTGCCATCAAATCAAGACGCATTTATTTTGGCCTGCTTCTCAGATGTCCCACGGCTTGGTCCAGGCAACCAAACCGACGTCTGGAAATCGGTAAACCCCTACCACAATAATAAAAATGCTTACATTAATTAATGTCTATGTCCATTCACAATGTGTTTATAGGTACTGCAAAAGTGTGCAAATGTTCATCTTTGGATTAGTCTTACAAACCTAAAACCTCTTCGGGATCGCGTTATTTTAGACCTTACCAACCAACATGTGGCAAAAAACTCTTCCTCAGCCACCATCGACAAGTCACGAATACATATTTGTGATACCACTGCAGCATCAGAACTGGACCTTATTTTTCGTTACAGTGTTTGTACCGTGGGTACTGATGTATGCGAAGCACCAGACGCACAAAACGTTGCCTTGATGTTGGCTTCTCGTTTGCCTTGTTTAGTTTGCAAGACTGAAAGTAGGTCATCAATGGAATGCTGCGGAATATTATCAAGCATCAAATTACACACGGCAATGGTTGCATTCAACATTGATGATTACCATGTAAAATTGATGCAACTCATCAGTTGTCCGAAAAGGTATTTCATATATTATATTATATATTACTATATGCAGTAATTTCTTGTTATTGTGTGTGCGTTATTATTTTCAAATCACATATAGACGAAATAAAATAGAACAATACCTAAGCTTATGCGTTAACGACCTTCCCCCTTTCCATGGGGCGCTTCAAGTTTCAGAAATGCAAAGTGTGATTGCTCAACGGTTTCCTGCTGTCTATCAAAATGATCCTCTAGCCTTGCATCCTGACTTTGCACTAGAATACAACGATATTTTGGTAGTGTCACTATCAAAATAATCTCAATACACAATTTACGAGAGTATTACGATTTTTTTTATGTTTTCAAGACAAAATACACGGACATGATATTTGATGACGAGTTTGTCACAGTCGGACGGCAAGGGCCAAGACGACAGCAGGGGAGACAAACGAGAGACCTTGTTAATAATGTCGTACAACAACCAGCGCAGCAACCATCACCAATTCAATTTGTTCCAGAAAATGGCGATATCATTATGACGGAACAAGAACAGGGTCAACCGCCGCCTGTCAACGTCATTCCAGAAGACGGTGTAAAAGAGGATCCCATCGGACAAGCACAACTAACAGCGCAACAACAATCACCAATTCATTTTTCCCCAGAAAATGATGATATGGTTATAATGGACCAAAACCAGGGTCAGCCACCACCTGTCAACATCATTCCAGAAGACGCTATAAACGAGGAGCCCATCGGACAAGTACCACAACAGCATCAACAACCTATAAATGCTCACTTGTCTATCGTAGCATCCAAACTACACAGACGAGCCCGCTTGCTGAAAAAACCAATCAAAAAAGTTGTTGACGAATACATAAGCAGTCGTTTAAGAGAGGAACAATTTCCACACATGGCTAATAGAGCATATCCAGATGATGATTTAGATTTCACAGACATTAGGCAACTGAAACGAAACCTTATCAGAGGACACTTTGGGTATAAAAATGAACAGTTGTCCGCTTTCGTATTTGGTGATCTTTCGGATGAGGACGAGGATACCGGGACTAATAATAGTGCTCAAGCGAATGATGACGCCGAGCGTATTGGTGAACAAGTTTTTCCGGAGAATGATTATGCAGAAGCTAATGTAGCACCAGTTGATTATGATGAGGGTAATGATATTGAGCATAATGACGCACATGTTGCATGGCAGGATGACGATCTGGTTAATGACCAGAAAAACCTTCTGCATGTGGAAGTGGAAGCAAACCAAAATCTGCAGGTGGCAAATACTATTCATGACAGACTCTTACGTTGGAACGATTTGTTTGTGATGCCTATGTGGTCAGGTAAATACGCCACACTAAATATATCTACATCACTACATCACCTACATCAAAAAATTATATTCGTTCAATTGTATGGATATTTCTTGCGTAGCTGGAGAATATGACGAATTCATGGGACTATCGATACCACAACGGGAACCATGGTTGATCCAACGAAACGGACAACGCACCGTCAACATTGCTAGCCTCATGAGCGCTGTGCATCTCATACTGGAAAATATGCTGCAAAACCTCAAAAGACTTCCTGCTGGTATTTGCATGGTCTACTATATGGTCCTAAAGTTTAAAGGTATCACCAGCGCACTAATTTAATACTGCATCATCATCATCATCATCATTACCATACATATTACGTCCTAATCATCGTGACATGTTATTATAGAGTTCTTTCAACGTGGATTTCCACTGTACGACCCAGAGGCACACATGAATTGCTTTGAATGGCACAAGTTTTTTGATACACCCAAGTCGATGCTTTTCTTGCATTACCAGACAGTATCACTAGTGAGGAACGGTGAAATTACAGGCGACAGATGGATTGATGATACAATTCAATTTAGTAAGCTTTGCAAAGATGATGCTACATTCCAGAAACTCAATTACGAAAACCGCACCGACCGCGATTTGCGACACTTAAACGTAAGGGCAGTCATTAAGAACGACAGAGAAAAAGATTGCAAACTAGCGGAAGAAGAATCAAAATTCTTCCCAGGATGCCTATTCTGTCAATATAAGTTTAGAAAAGTAGTTGGAAAACGGAATGCCAACGCATATGCTCATCAACATCGCGAAACCACAGAAAAACAAAAGTTCCATTCACATACTTACTACTGCGTCACTGATGAGCATGGCATAACTAGATGCGAGCGCTGTTCTCGAACATTCCCACCACCCGTTCAGCAGACCAACGAGGACGACGACGAAGAAGAAGAAGGAGCACAACTCCCAACACCAGAAACACTGAAAAGCCACCATAAGTTTGTTCGTAGAAATAATCCTGACGCGTTCCATCTACTATCTATTCAAACTCAACCTGCATCAGCCAACGCACATGTCAGTCCAGCTCACGGGGAGGTTTTAGCAACTGATCCAACAAGTGCATTACAGTTGAACAACCAGAAAGATTACTGGCAAAATTTCTTAAACATTCATCTATTAAAAGGCATATACACTATTATAGCATAAAATTAATAATATAGCTAACTGGAGTAATATTTTATTAACTGATATGACGTGTCATCAATGTTACAGATAATCCAGTGACAGCTATTGATGCCTACACAAAGGAAGATAGTACTTGGAAAATGTACCATGCAGGCCAGAGAGCCTTGACATATATTTACATAAAAGAAAATGTACATCAAGCATTAAGCTCATTCACGTCTGAAGCATTTCGTACTCAGGTCTCTTCCACCGGTTTATTTGGATTGCAATTTCTGGACACCCTTCAAGGTACTTCAACTTACTTACTCACACAAACATACATATAAGATCATAGCTACTAATTGTTGTAATTAACAGCATACATGGCCAAAAACCCTTTACGGTTCGTGCCGCGACTGCCAAACAATGAGAGAATTCAAATCAAATGCAACAAAGAAAAACATATGAGAGCATTCCTCAATTGCTTTGACCCTACGACCATACCTTTCGGATTCAAGGAAAATGCCTTCCAAAACATGCGTGCAACTCCAAATATTCATAATACAAGACTCGACATTTGTCCTATATGCAATCACTTGCACAAGAATGATATAGAGGAAGTACATGTTTACACAGCTGCGCAAATTGAGAAGCCAAACCAAAATGACATTCAACAAGCTGCCACTTGGACTGAAGTATCAGCAAATAATGGATCAAAAGTGGAAATTAGGAGTATCCTAGGATGATGATGTGATTAGGATAGCATATAAGACTTTTATCCAACGCTTTGATTGAAGGTAGTCAAAATTCTTAGTTACACACTTCTTGGAAAATAAACCGATTACTTATCGGTATCTAGTACTTTGTTTATTCAGTAATTGACTGATTATTAATAAAATTATAAGGAATTGTCAATAAAACATAACAAGCAAGTGATTTACAGTAACATCTAATACATTTAATTATTCGGAGTAATATACGAGATTTCCAATATCCGCTGGTCAACATAAAATTCTGGTGCTCTGTCAGTTTTGGGGTAGTCATACGAGCACTGGATCAAAGAATACACCCCTGTAGTATGCCCAATTGAAACTCTATAGTAACTCTGATACAAAACTCCTGGATTTTAGCTTTTTTCCTATACAGGGTTATTTGCCTATCCAACACTGTACATATGACAAACATTTCTGAGACACAACTTTCCTGTCCCGTTAGGTCAGCACTTTTGTTTTGCAGCTTTCATACCTGTCTCATGCAAACTCATTGTAAAAGCTAATAGTAGTAATGGATCACGTACAAAAATGGTCCTGGTTGCCTGCTCAGGAACGAAGTATCTTACAAAACTTAAAAACCCAATGGCATAACGAAACGAATAATGATCAGAACTGGATAAAACTGGACAAAACCATTACGGCATTGACAGCATCACCAAAGTGGACAAAGTATTCTCCCATTTTCAAAGATGTAGTGAATGCTTTGAGAGTAGTACGCGATGCTTATTTCCTAAATTGTTTGAGACCGGATAACAGTTTTAATCGAAATGTCACACAATTTGTAAGTCCAATTAAAATCCAAAAAGCATTCTCAGTTTTGCAAAATTTAAAATAACACAATTGAATTGACTAGATCCAAAAGTTTTTCTATTCTGGCTCCAAAGAAGATGCTCGGAAGCGATTGCAGTGGCTGTATGCTATTATTCCCCAATTTTTTGTTCTTCATGATTTGCCCATATTCGTATTGCCAACTGAGGAATGTTGTCTCATGAGTAATCTGCATTTTGATTGCATTACTTGTGCCAAATTGATGGTAATCGATTGATTGATTGATTTTCGACGACAATTATTGTACGTTTTATTAGACGTCCATTTCAACCTTTGTTTCATGTAGCAAACCGTCACAATTAAATCGGATCCATTCATATGTTCCCCACTTCCATTAAAAAATCAACCATTGAAAGAACGACACAACCGCAAGTACAGATTAGGACTAATTTTACCACAACTTGTCCAAGGACATTCCATACCATTCATGATACTTCCAATTTTGGCAAACATTGACAACGATGAATTTCAACTGGTCTGTTTCAACACATGTACAAGTATGTAGTTACCTTTGTGAGCAGAACAAAAGATATATGTTTACACCAGATTATGAGACATATTAATTCATGCCTCATATATGTTTTTGTCTACAACATAGAACAAGATGAGACATGGTCTACCATTATTAACAAAAACAAAAGCATTAAACATGTCCAGCTTGGCGATGACATCAAAACATACAAGGGTTCTAAGAACAAGGAAACTGCGTGCAAGATTTTGGACGCCATTTGCAAGAACATTTCGCACGAACAATGTGATATTCTGCTGCTTGTAGCGGGAATGGATTTTCCGGACCTGATACTAAAACATCGATTCTCAATTGCCCGAACTGTGATATGTCACAGCATTGGATTTCCTATGGGATCATCCGGATGCAACAGCGTAGATGCTTTAATTGCAGATAGTACTGTAATTTCACAAAATGATGCAAAGCACTACAGAGAAAGAATCGCCTATTTTCCTGGTACATTCATGCCAGGAACCGCGACTGATTTCTTTCCACACTTGGCAAACCGACTTGATCTGGAATGGGATAATGTACTTTGTAGCGGGAATGGATTTTCCGGACCTGATACTAAAACATCGATTCTCAATTGCCCGAACTGTCATATGTCACAGCATTGGATTTCCTATGGGATCATCCGGATGCCACAGCGTAGATGCTTTAATTGCAGATAGTACTGCAATTCCACAAAATGAAGCAATGCACTATAGAGAAAGAATCGCCAATTTTCCTGGTACATTCATGCCAGGAACCGCGACTGATTTCTTTCCACACTTGGCAAACCGACTTGATCTGGAATGGGATAATGTACGTAAAGACACACATTTCGTGTATGTAGAAACCGTATATTTGTCTGTTCATATAATATTTACATTGTTCTTGTAAACTTCCAAAGGAGGAATTTGTGTTAAACTCGATGGACCCAATCCCCGAATGGACAAAAGAATACGCATACGAAATTTTTGTAAGAATGTCACTTCACATCATATAATTCACAAATATGAATATCATCATCGTATAATAATGACTTTAAATCACTTCATATAGTCAGGATTAAAGCTAGAACAACGTCATGTGACTGTAGCTGGATTGCAATTTGTCAATGGCGATCCTATTCACTTCAAAAAATTGTTCGGAGAGGATGTCTTACATGGCTTCCAAAAGTTACCATCATCTTGCATCGTGGTTACTACCAGACACCAAAATGGCCTGCCTGAATTTGGAAAGATTATCGGCATTTTTTCTGATCCACAAAAACTTTCGCCGGAAATTTGGAAATGTTGTATTGAGGTAATTAATAACAACAATGAACCAAAAACAAACGTTAGTATGTGTTGTATACGTGACAAAAAATGGTGCTTTTATGATATTTAGCTTTTAAAGATGTCAGCTACAAATGTCCTTTGGATACATGTGAGTAATGGAGAACTTGGCACCGCTCAAAAGCAAAATATCGTCAACGCGTTATTAGCAAAAAATCCTAAACCAAATGAAAAGTATGATGATGATCATGTCGGAAGTCTTCGTGATATTCATCCAAGAAAGATTCGTGAACCGAAATTGTCCAGACATCAGATTGTGTTTGCAGAACCAACTTATAAAGAGGACCATTTGCGCAGGATTCAACTGGCAAATATATGCATTGACACATTTCCTTTCAATGCTCATGCAACAGCAATGGATATAATATCAGTTGGGGGGTTACTTGTTAGCGGAGATTTTGGCACAAGCTTTGCAGCACGAGTAGGAAAAAGCATCAATAGCGCAATGAAAATGAATATCTTAGTTGCAAGCAATCCCAACGAAATGACGGACATGTGTAAAACCATTCTCATAAACCGTGAATGGTAAGTTGGTAATCCCTTTGAGTTTTGTAGTAATCAGACAACACTTTATACCTTTTTCTTTGTGTCCAACTAGCCAAAGGAGACTTCAGGCCGCCGTACAGGTTAGATTAAGTCAAATACCCACGTTTTCTTCTCAATGGGTTGCTTTCTATCTGCAGGATATCCTCAAGCAAATTCTATATAAAGACGCTCTTACCCGACCTAATGCATTTCAACACGAGCTACGCAAATGTAACTCAATTTACATGCATCGAACTCTACCTCTTGGCGATGAGTGTCCAATCAAACCATCAAAAAAGGCCAACAAATTATATAATGATATCATGGTTAGCTACTACTATTATAATTTAGTCGTAATAGTAGTAAATGAAAAAGTCTCAAAGCACTTTTTATACTTGCAATAGAACAATATTCAGGAAATCCAAATTGAAATGAAAATGCCATCTCCGTCATACTCTGCTGAAACAAGCATAGTAAGTAGTCATACATCTGCTTCTAATGATAGTATGCCATATCAAGATCATCTTTTCATGGAACACGATGATTCTGGTGATGATATAAATTCAACATATGATTACAATACACTACCACGTCAGTTGACACGTAAGAATTAGTCAAAACCACAAACTAGACAACAAACCAAGCAACAATCAGAGGCAGTAAACTTTTAGTTGTACGATTTCTTGTGTTAGTTGAGGACATTCGGCAAAGGCTAGCAGCAGCTTCAGATAATAACAATCATACACTTCCCATTTCTAATGCCCAGCGGGCATTGTCCATTGAAATCTTGGCAACTGGCGTATACGATGTCTTAAGGGCTATGCTTCTCAACCTGTCAACTTTGGGCCAAGCAGACACGTATCCATCTGGACCTCTCCAGGTTCTATATTTCACCCAATTGGTCGAAGGCAAGACTAGAATGACAATAATTAGATATCCAAACAGCGTATCCAAACTTGCAATCATACGGAAAGTTTATATTTACCTAATTTGGATATATAGAGAGGATGCAGGGTGTTCCGTTTTTACAAATACCTGCAGAGGAAAAATACTTACGGCAATTTTTCCGGACACAGAAACAAATCACCCTATTTGCTCGTCCAACACAGTATATAAATCTATTAAAGTACTTTGCATGTGATGAAGCTACAGGACAGGTAAGTATTCGCGAAAACAGAAAACCGGATGTATATACATGCACCTTGGACCAGCTAACCCAATTTGTCCAATGGGACTACATCACCACACGATATATACTGACAAAAGACAATGCTCAAACTGAAACTATTTCCTTCGTGGACGACATACTTAGAGCGCATTTTCGCTGTTGCCCGTTTTGCTATTCCGACAATCATTCTTCCGTGCTAACCATCCAATCATCGGCTGAATTTATCATCCATTACAACACTTGTCATGACGCATACCATGTATACAAATACGAATGCTCCAAATGTGGACAGCGATTTCAAAATGATAAACTACGTCAATTACACCAAAACACACATCAGCAAACAAACACATACAAAGAAATATGGGCTTATGTCGAAATACAAGGCGCCAGACAATTCTACCCCCATCAAATGCAGCACGACGAATCAATTTTTAAGATTAATGTGTTTGGTTTGAGCATTACTCTCTAATCTAATCTTCACTAATCTTTATGGATTTACAAATAACTACAAATAACCTTATTAATTCTTCATCCAGATCGTCTTGCTGACAAAATTGAAAATTACTCAAATCTCACCTTAACATATAATGAGGGTCAAAGAATGTTAACCTTTTCTTGGATTGAGAAAGCAACGGAATTGACTGTAAATAATTTGCGAAACAATCTCAAACTCTCAAGCGGAAACTGTGTTGACACATTGCGGTTCTTAATATTACTTTCATGTAAAATAATTAAAAGTAATTTACAAGTATAATTAATATTTACGTTATAATCAGTATACGGATTGACGTACATATGTGTTTAATAATAGCTCATCTGACGACATTTGCAATGCCAATTCTCACTTCAACCAATGGAGAAAATGAATTTAATATGACTACTCGACAACACCTTGGTGGATTCGCGTTTTATGATGAGCTACAGCTGCAACGATTTTCACGCATGTACGGCATTAATCAAAGCATCAACGAATCTAACTTTGGCAAAGTCTCACCTCCTTTAGCGGACACTTGCAATATTCTTGGAGATACTCATAACTTAGCTAAACTGTTGGAAACGGGCGCTTGCGAAACCTGCCTCATTTGTGGATATCTGTACCCATGCACCAATGTACGCGTTATTGTCAAATCTCTTCATGAACTTGTCCATGATATCCAACGCGAGAAATGGAATTTTCCTAAAAATAATGATTATTATTATGATGACTCTTAAACTATACTAAAATTTCTATTCGCAACCACTACAATTTCAAGACAAACGTACAAATTAACTGTGTATTAACTCCACAAAACAATCAAAATGTGGTCCACTATGCATGTGACCTAACGCATCAAAAACAGATACATGTGTAACAGGAGACGTTAGCAATATGCGTAATCAATCATCTATCATGAATCCAGAAGGGTTTCTTCAGAATAGACCAAATAGAATCTCGTATAAAAGTAAGATCGTTATATAATGATTATGTAATGATCACTTTGTCAATTTTGATAAAAGTTTTATATCGCTGCAACCATCATCATCCCCCATTCAAAAATCCATATTCATATTGTGTTTACAAGGCGGATGTATATACATGGAGAATTTACACAACGTCTTAACTTTACATAGTGTTCATGAGTTCCAGTGTGAAATGACGCTTACTCGGATTAATTATTTGTATAATACATATTCCAGATGATTTGTTTTATGCTAATTAGAGGTTAATCCCAATACCTTATATATTTTGCATTTCTAACCAAACCTTACATGCTTTCAGGAGATATGCAGTTACGGTGCTGCAGCCTAACCTCTCGACTAACCGAGCATAAATTGTTTTGTTTTAACTAGGGAGCGGGCACTTTTGTATCCATAAGCCAAGAGGAGCACAGCAACTTGCTCCCATCCCGCATGTTTGAATACCTGACCATAGTAACTATGTAATAACTAGCACGTTAAACGCAAACCTCATTATTTCATCATTGCTTCAGTTTTATCAAGCCCAAAACCAGCAGTCTTTGCGGACGCGTTTGTCAATGATTTTTTATTCAATTCAAAGTAAATATAACTATCAGTTTCAAACACCACATCGCAAGCACGATGGATCAAGTTACAGAAGAGACCCCGAATTTGCGTCTAGTCATGAGGCAGACATTACAAACAATCCACGCCAAATTGGATTCCAAAATCAAACTGACTGAAATTTATAACGGAATCGGTCCGATAATCGATAAGTATTCAATACATTCCCATTTCAAGGATATGCTCCGATTTTACAGACTGAACATTGACACGCACTTGCTTCTTTGGTTGCGGAATCATCAAACTGCGGAAACATACATGAATGAAATGTTGGAATTGGTAAAAGACATGTTGCTTTATGTAGTTTTTTTCATTGTTCATATTAGTGTCAAAGCTTGCTTGATGCTTTGCTTCAGATACCTCGATTTTTTGCATGTCCAACCCAAGAGCTTCTTGATGGACGAATGAAGTGGTTATTGTCCCAAGTGTCGACATTCTTTGTCGTTCACGACGCTTTATGCTTGCCACTGTCAACGCGTAGCCTATGTGCCATCACCCAAAACACAGTAGACAACTATTGGCAACGATGGGTATGTACACACTACACACATCATCTACTAAAAGAAACGCATACATGTGTCAAGGCATTCATATTTGCTTTTCACCATCTTCTACCATATATAGCCAACACTATCATTAACACGAGATCCCTTTGCAAACCTTGATATTCATTCCAAAATTGTCATTGGGATCTTATCGCCTATTCTTGGATTTAATAACTGGATGACCCACATGTTACAACCCCTGTTTGCAAACTTTCGTCCAGACAAATTCCATCTTATTTTATTTAGCACTCATCACGGGATTGAGCAACAATTCGATCGTGTGGAAACTTTACATGTCACAACATTATATTATAATTTTGCTATCATATTATTATTTGAGTATAACAAAATTCGTAATAATGTTCCAGAATTGGATCGTATGTGGATGCAAAAATTTCTTCTAAGGAAAGGTTCATCAATTCAATTTGTTGAGTTAGCAAAAGAAAACCACAATTTACGCTTGGCAAAATCTAAAAGCGACAACGTAAAATCATTTGCGGACAAACTCGGGACACACAAATGCCACATACTATTTGATTTAACTGGCATATTTTCACAAAACGTGCATCCGGAAGTCATTATACGACATCGATTCTCAATTAGCAAAGTCGTCATGTGTCATCCAGTTGCCCTTCCTACCTCATCTGGCTGTCCAAATGTAGACGTTTTAGTTTCAGACAACGTTATAATTCCTGACAATGAACACGGCCACTTTCTAGAGCGAGTTGGAAATCTCCCAGGCACAATGTATCCAGGCGCATGTCGGGATTTGTTCCCACACCTCATGCATAAAATGGATCTCGACTACGAAGGTGTAAGTAGGTAATAATAAATCATAGGACACGTCCATCATTTATGATTGTGACACACTGTCTGGCATGATACTCTATTCTGATAGAATGTAATGATACTGAACTCAACGAATCCCATACCTGAGTGGGTAACAATGCTTGCGAAACATATATGGGTTAGTTAAACACTCCATAATAAGACTATGCATGTAGTAGGTATGCACTTCTAAACTCTTCATTTTGGTAGATGGGATTGAGACTCGGGGAGGCGGCATCACTGCACCAAGTATGTATATCTGGAATTCAATTTATCAACGGTCATGAAACTAGTATGACATTCTTATTTGGAGAAGCTGTGACCGGCGGTATCGAGCAACTGCCCCCTTCATGCATCATTGTCACCAGTAGAACGCACTATGATATTCCACCAGGTTGTGCAATTGTAGGATTATTCACTAACCTTCCAAACTTGTCAACGACTATTCTAACATCCTATTTAGAGGTAACCATACCATACACACATGTCATGCAGTCTAAACCCACCCTATTATTACCATGCATTTAGATCTAGATGTGTATGTAGATCCTATACCAAGTTGACGATGCCATCCTTTGGATATATTGCCCAAATGGTGACAACGAGACAATGCAACTTGATCATCTTGTCAACTACTTGGCAACACTTGGCATGCATCTTCAAAGCCGAGTCTTTTATTGTCGGGACGCCCCACTTGAAGTTCATGTTCGACGATTACAATTGACGACAGTGCATCTGGACAGCTCTCCATGTAATGGTCAAAAGACTTCAGTCGACATCTTTGTCAGTGGAGGGATATTCCTTGCTGCAGGCTGGGGTGATACTATCGTTTCCAGAATTGGGGAGAGTATGCTGAAAGCAATTGGCATGGAATGGTTGATTGCTAGCAACAAGGATGACATGACTCGCAAATGCGTCACGATTTTAACAAATCCTCGTTGGTAATGAGCACTTACTAATCCTAAGTAAATACCAATAATGAAAACATTAATAAAAAGTGTGGTACGATTTTAATAGGTATGCCGAGCTGAAACGAAGGATAAAAACTAGGCTTCAATTTGCTACAATGTTTTCACCAGAGATCTCAGCTTACTTTTTGCAGGAACTGTGCAAACAAGTCCTCAAAAAGGACGAGAGTGACAGAGCATCTGCATTTACTGAAGGCGCTGAAGGGATTTTTACGTTACGCACACTCGCACGAGGTCCACCAATACAGCCCAAACAGAAAGTAACACATTTATACACGCGCATCATGGTAAGTTCTGACACCATACATCGTTGTTATTAATATTATTATTTATATGAATTTATCAAATATTTCTTATTTGCAGGGTTTAATTCGACGTGAAGATAATGACATACCAATGAGTTTGGCTTCCAACCATAAGTTCATTGATGAAAACCAAGACGAGGTGGAAGACGAAGAGGAAATGCAAGTTGATCATGGATCGCCGCCAGGAATCGTAATCAATTTTTACCCCAGGCTTGATTTATATCGTACAATAACTCTTTCAATTTGTATTCCAAATTGCATTGTCAATTTTATGTAAAATGTAAAACTTTTTGTAAAATTATTTTGGAAATATTTTTTTTAGGTAACTCAGCTAAAACAGTATTCCAGTGTTTGGATCCAAACATTTGTATTGCTCAGCGAGTTCTTGCTGCTGAAATACTATCCTCGGCGGTGTATGGAGTCATTAAGGCGATGCGCAGTACCATCTCTGGTACTAATGCACTACCATACCCTTCAGGTCCAATACTAGCGGCCATGTTTACTCATATAGTGAACGGTATTAAACATTATATCATCATTAATCGCGGTTCTTCTTGTATTATCAAGACATTATCATCATAACCTGTTTTCTGGTTGGTGTTTTGCAGAAAGGATGAATGCCACAGATATTCCAATTTTACCAGAAGATGAACGTAAGGTTGGAGAATTTCTACGACACCTTAATATTCAGTTTAATCGTCCACAACAATACATCAACCTTTTAAAGTATTTTCGCTCTGACGATCGTGGCAACATTACCGTTCATGAACAACAAGCAGGAAGTCGATATTGCACATATCTCTCAAATCTAAGCAACACCACCCAGTGGAACAAGCAACAAAATGAATATGAACTCTGTCAACTCTTACCTCTGAACACTGACGAGACAAATCATTTCTTTCTATACCTATTTCATCAGTGTCCTTTTTGTTCGCCCGATGAACGCCATCATATCACGGATTACAAGTCATTCCGTTTTCATTATCACACCAGACACAGATTAGCCTCACTATTTCCACACCTATGTCGTGTATGTGGACTGGGATTTGAAACAAAGGAAGCTTGTTACCTGCACGCCGAGACTTTTCACAAACAGCAGGATATACATTGTATCAAATGGCAAAAGTTTGAAAACATTGGGAAATTATTGTACGACAAAACAAATCCTCAGCTCGAACAGGCCGCATTTGATTTTGACCTATTTCGTATGCACATACTACATATGCACCTATGGTACCACTACACTACACATAACAGAAAGCACATAATACTATGATATTGTTTAGTTCCACTAGAAACGAACATTAAGAACTATTGTTGCAAGCCTTGGCTATTTTCTCGTGGTCAAAAGCAACTTACATTATGTTGGATCGAACGCAGTGCAAATTTAGTACTAGATAAAATGCAAAACAATCCAATGCTCTGTGCTGGAACACATGCATCTATATTCCAATTTGTCTGCTATTTATCTGGTAAAGACATAAATTAATAACAAAAGCAAGGTATAGGCAATCACGACGATTACCATATGAGTCTAAGTCGACTACCAATTATTAATATTATTACAGTGAATTTATTGACTTGTCGGATGCCGCTTCTGACAATTTTGCCGGAAATGACTTATGAAGACAATAAGAAGAAATACAGTCTGTCAAAGTTGCAGGGTCGACTTGGGGACTTTAAATTTTACAACCTCTTACAACTGCATGGATTCCTGGGCATGTTCAGTAATGGCGAAGTAAATGATTCTGGCAGCTGGACTATCAAACAAATTCCAGATGAGCAATGTCCATGTGCAGGCAACGACCACCGACACTCTATTAGCATTCATTTGGATTCTGCACACTCACAATCTTGTGAAATTTGCGGATTCATCTACCCAATGGACTCCCGTCATATCGCAATCAAACAGCTACACGCTCTGCTTCACACCAAGCAGCAAATACAATTCAACTTGCCCACGTACTGTTAGAAACTCCAAGTCATTCCCGGTACCAAAATTGTCGTACTAATTCAGCATGTAATGTATTAAAATCCAACTAATCCAACTTTAAAATCCACTACTGTTATTACGGAAATTAACGAAATGGTTCTGATAATGGTATTAATTTGAATAATTGTTTATGAAAAGGACGATAACAGTAATTTTACCGATGATTAAACTAACGTATGCTGCAGCTTTTGGCTTTACGTGCAATGTTCCACACTGTTTATTTCAACGTTCAATTTATGTCCCCCAGATTACAATAGCAAGGAATGTTCAATCCAATTCCAAAGTATTCTCCGCGACGCTCTAAAACTTTTTCTTCGTGAAGCATAACATTACAAAAGATGCGCCGTTATGTTTATTTAAATGGTGATGGTGATTGCGAGTTTACTCTAATTTTGTCTAACTGGGGTAAAAGACCAACCAAACGAACAGGCAACCCATAGATCGGATGCTATGTGAGCATTAACTTCATTTACATTTTGTAACACCTGTGATAATTAGACTGTAAAAAATCATACTAGTAATGGCCTCATGATTAACCGGAATAAAATCAGCTATTTTGCAACTAACTAACTAACTCTTAATAGTAACTACCTTCCTGCAAACAAAGTAATGTCTAGTCAAAAACCTTAAGCTTATTCTATTTAAAAACTGAAAAATGGATTCTGCAATGGCAGTCAGTTACAAGTACAACATCATACAATTCATATTATGATTATGAAACTTTGACACTACAGGGAACCCCGAATGTCAATCATTATAAGCATGCTAAACGGGATTTGAACTTTTACTAGCATGTAAAGTAAAAAAAACATCCAGTCTATTAGTAGTGTTTCGCTACTTACCCGGTATATTCCTAGTAGTGTTTCGATCAACGAAGCTTATAGCTACTTCCAATGAAAGTTACACCATCCAGATCAGAGTTTGGGGTGAAGTAAAATTAAACAAACATGTAGGTAAACACTAAACATATAAGCTCAATATTTAAAGTATTAAAACCATTGAAAGAAGCCGGTGTCCTTAGGCAGAACCTCGCTGGCCGACAGCCGACAAGTCCTCGCCAGCCGACAATGTCATCCGACACTCGCTGGCCGACAGCCTCA